>CATIWR010532748.1:0-25736 GCA_949677035.1 Omphalea diandra
CAATCTCATAAAGAAGAGAAGAAAATGAGTAGCAAAAGATTGAGAGCTTTAACACAAGTAATGAATTCTATATCTATATTTTTTCTCACTGTTTAATGGAGTATTTATACCCCATACCAACTAAAAAGACATTAGATTATAAAGCTCAACAAATCTTTAAGACATGATAGGTAGATTCTACATTAATTGCATGTCAGGCTGGAGTCACGGTCGCTACTGGTCAATTGCAGTCATGAAATCCAAATTTCCATATGGGAGGCAAAAATTACGGCGGTCGATTGTGTCTAACAGCTAGTCCATATGACAGCTTCTCATTGGTCCATTAGGAAAATATAGTCGTTGTGTTCTAACTGCCCATAAAAGTCGCAATTACAATTCTTCATTGTATAGGGTGCGACTGAGGATGCAAATTATTTTGTTTGAAAGACATTATTCTTCTTCTTGAATCATGGTCGCTACCCAAAATGTCACCCTCGCTAATTTTATTCTCCAACAGATACCTGGGACGTTTTGCATGCTATGATTATAGATTGTTCCCTATTTAATCACTTTAAAAGTCGCAGTTGCGACTGAGGCGTGAGACACACCGCGAATCCGTCTATAACTTTGGCACTCCCATCTTTGGATGAGTCGTGGCAGGATGATGTCCATGAATCCTTCTGGCCAAGTTTCACCCTTTCTTTGAATTAGGTCACGATCGCGAATTATAGACGACTGACCGTGAATTTGGATGAACTTTGCCGCCTTGAAGATTATACAATCCTTCTAACTTCCAATGGAAAAACTAACTTAATTTCTGCAAAACAACACTCAATTGAAACATTAGTCATGATCAATCTCCTTTGTCAAGATCAAAAGAGGTCCAAGACTTAGGATTAACCATCCTAGTCCAACATATACCTTGGTGCATAAAGTTTTGCTTAGAGACTCATAGACCACAGGTCGTCGGCTGAATTCCAACTCTCTCTCTTTGTGTCATGTACATACATCTAGATAGAAATGAGTTTATAGTCACTAGCCTTCAACATTAGCTAACATATATGTACATTAAATACATGTTAAATTGTATATGTATGATGAATAAACCTTTATGCGTATGTATTTTTGGATATGAATGTCGTGATTTGTAAATGAAAATGATCATTACATACCAAATGTTAAATTAAATGGTGATGACGCAACCCAAGAGAGGGGGTGAGTTAGGCTATAATAAAAAACAAAAAGCACAACCACAATAGAAGTAAACACATAAATCAAACACAAAGATTTTTATAGTGGTTCAGCAACAAGCCTACTCCGCTCTTCAAGTTTTCACTTAGGCCTTTTTATTCCTTTTTAGGCCCAGGAACAACCTTTCCCTTTTCAAAGTTTAAGGATAACCTTCCCTTTTCTAGGCTCAAAGATAATATTCCCTTTTCCAGGCTCAAAGACAACCTTCCCTTTCACAGACTTTGGAAGAACCTTTCCTTTTACAGGCTCAGGGAGAATCTTCTTTTTTACAGGCTCAAAGATAACATTTCCTTTTACAAGCTTAGAAGGAACCTACCCCTTGGTATTTTTCTAGGCATAATACCAACCTTTACAACCACTAGCAAGGATATATCCAAGTAGTGTATATGCCTCTCAAATTAGGCAGTTAATACTTTATTAGTACTTAAGAAAACCTACTTTTAGAAAGAGTAACACAAACAAACTCACCCTACCCAAAATACCAGTAACACCATAAAAGGTTTACGTAAAGACTTACAAAGATTTAATATGTTGTTAACGCTTGTTCATAATATATTATAACCTTTTCTCTAACCTTTCAAGACTTAAAAAATGCTCCTTATATAGCCAAGCTCTAAAACTAGTCATTAAAATAGTTGATGTTATATATGACAACTTTTCTACAAAACTAGTCGTTAGAGATGACAACACTCATTGTTCTTCATTAACCTCATTAAACTTGTAATGGTAACTTCCACTACCTGTTGAATATGTTTTAATGCTTGTTGCCTTTGACTACAATGCCTATTGGAGAGAGAATAACGCCCATTATTCATTTTCAAAAAGCTTAAACTTTGCGCTCTATTTTTCAAACATTGTATAGTTACTTTCCATGGTCGTTGAGCGATTTGCAACACCTATTGGAAACTCCTTCAATGCCTGTTGAGAAGGGCCAATGCTCATTTCGGGTTCTAGGAGCTTTAGCTCAAGCTTGGACACCTTTGCTACACTTATTGTAAATATACAATGTCTGTTGTTAGGGCAGATCACCGCCTATTGCTAAACTTCAATGCCCATGGCTAGATCCACCACAACTTAACATGGAGCACTTATTCAATGCTTATTACAAAAGGGACAATGCTTGTTGTGAGGTCCAAAAAACTTTAACAAAAAAGCAGTGTTGAATCGATGTCCATTGCTCATCCTTCAATGCATATTGAATGGTCCAACACCCGTTAGGGGATGTTCAATGTCTGCCGAACTTGCATAACATCCATTGAACTTCTTCTGGTCCTATAACGTTCATCGGGTCTATTGTCATAATTCAAAAAACTCTAAGGTGCAAACATTAGAACTTCTTTTGGTTTTGTTATCCTTCAAAATAATAGTTTTGTTATTATTAAAAGCACATCATTCAAAGTAGAGGAGTGAGTCCAATGTCTTGGGGTTACATGTTCTCTAAACATTCATTTCCTAGCATTCACGATAAGTTTGATGTTTAAAAATGATACTTAGATAATGGGATCTCATATTTATTTGCCTAATAATGATAAATTGCATAGATAAATCCTAGAAGAAGCATATAATGCTCTATATGCCATGCATATAAGAATGATGAAAATGTATCATACTATGATCTCATTTTTAGTGGCCTAGAATAAAGAAAGATGTGGTAGCTTATGCTTTAAAATGTTTGATATGTCAATAGATCAAAATAAAACATCAAGCACTAGTTAGGAAATTGTAATCATTGTTAATTCTGGTGTAGAAATGAGAGAAAATTGTGAATGCCTCGAGTTTCACTCAAACTAGTGCAATCTTGCTTGCAACTCAATCTTTTTATCGATCATCGGAGATCAAGAGGATGGGGTCATACATTGGTAATAAATCCTAATCATGGTACAAGATTGGACCAACCGGGGGGGTCCTTTTAGACTTGCATAATTTCAAAGCCCTTAGTCCAAAATGGTGGTCATCGGGGGACCAAAAGTGGGATAATACATTGGTATTACCCCTAGGAAATACAGAGTCACCACCCAACTTTGGCCAGGACAAGAATCTGGGGAAGGCAAAATCTTAACTTAACCTAAGTTAATTAGAAGGCTTATTTCGTCTTTACCTAAGTTCATAAATTTGGTATAACTTGGGAAAAGGTTAGGCACTCCAAACCTCCTAAATATTGTGATTCAACCTTCAGGTAACTTTGGTTCACTTTTGACATTTTAGCCTAGTTATTGATTAGTCTAATTATCTCCCTCAAGCATACATCTAAACGTGATTCAATTCAACAAACTAAGTTACAACTCAAAAAGGGGAGGGATCATGCAACATGGTAATGGGGTCTTCATATGCATTATCATCCATCCACACACATAATCATCCATGATGGGATAAGGTTTTCACATGTATTATCATCCATCCACATAAAATGTAACCATACATAATCACATAATCCATATGGAAAAGTGGTTAAGACTAAGTTCATGGTCTATTCCTAAGTAACTAGCTAGACCCAAAAGAAGAGATAAGTTAGTAATTAGTCAAGGTAAAAATAAAAAAAATTAAAGAGAGCATAAAGTGAGTAAAGACAAGCAAACAATATCTAAGGTGGTCACTACACCATAACTTTATAGTCAAGGTACCTAACATGCGACTGAGTCCATGGTTATCACATTTTACCATCACAAACCAAAATATATAGCTTGCAACACATATGTTTTGATGCATGAATCATGGAAGAAAAGGAATGGAGACGCATATACAATGCTAAGTATTTAAAGGGCATTAGCTATATTTGAGGCAAAGATTTACCTAGATGAAGTCCTCGAGTTATTGAACCCTTCCTCTTCTTACTCATAAAGTTAGAACATTTAGAGTAAAACCTAACATTACAGAAGTTAGAATGCCGCATTAAACTCATGAATCAAAGAATGAAAAATACTATTCACATGACTATATATGAATTCTTGCACAAAGAGGACTACCAAGGTTAAAGGAAACTCAAGTTCCTCACTTGCTCATTGCCTCAAAATATTAAAACAAAACAAAAAAAAAAAAAACATTAAGATCAAAGGAATAAAAGTGTATGAAAGCATTTTAAGAAGATAAGAATAATCAAAGTCATTTAGAAAACTAATAAAACTCAATTTTTGAATGAATAGAGGTCTTAAGTCACTAGAACTCATTGTATTTTATCACTGGAGTCACCAAACATCCCAACAGATACCCCCAAAAATAAGAAATCCAAAAGAAAGAAGAAGAAGATGTTTTACTATGTTGCACGAAACTTGTGTTATACAACTATGAATAAGGGTTGTACAGCCTAAGAAGAGGGTTGTACAACCTACTAACAAGGCAATACAACCTTCATTTTATGGGTTTCAAAAATCATAAATAAGAAAGAAAGAGAGAGAAGAAGAAAGGGAAAGGGAGTCCTGAGTATGCCTAATGATATCTTTGCCCTCAGAAACACATAACAAGTTCAATAGCATTTAAAATGCTTAAGGAAATGCACAAATGTGAAATAAAGGCCTAGTTCTACCTTGGATAGAGTGGGGTGAGGTTAGGGTTTGGTTTTTTTTTTTTGTGTTTGAGGTTCTTTAAGAGGCGATTTCATTAGAGTGACCTTAGGGTTTTCAAACGTCTTTATTCTCTTAAAAAATGTGGGGTATTATTGGTTGAGTGGGTGCATAGTGCCAAAAATATTTATAGTTGCACCATGAAAGTATCTAATCATAGAGAAGGATATGAATGTATTAGAATTAAGATTTTTATATAGACTATACAACCAAAAATGTGTTGTCCATCCATATTTTAGGGTTGTACAGCCCTAGAGTAAAAAGGAGGGCTTGGAAAACCCTAGGATTGTTCCTAGTTCTATAGTTTGCCCCCTTACTTTGTTAGGCTTGGAAAACATGATTATTGGATAAGACACAACAAAGCATTAGTTATAAACTTCAATACTAGATAAAGGATATAAACTTCTTAGCAACTCATCGAGCAAGTATTAAGCTTCTTGGTAGCCCTCTAGCAAGTACTAAAGTTAAGCTTCGCTTCCTAGTAGCCCTCTGGTAAGTACTAAGGGTTAAACCCCTTAACAACCTTATAACAAGTACTAAGCTTCTTGGCAACCCTCTAATAAGTATTAAGGTTGAATTTTGCCTTTCAGTAGGTCTTCTGGCAAGTACTGGGGTTGATCTCCTCTAGTAAGTACTAAGTTTCTTAGTAACACTCTAGTAAGTACCAAGGTTGAATTTCACCTTTTAGTAGCCCTTTAGCAAGTACTAGGGTTGATCTCCTAAGTAGCCCTCTAGCAAGTACTAAGCTTTTTAGCAGACCCTAGTAAGTATCAAGGTTGAATTTTGCCTTCCAGCAACCCTATGGAAAGTACTGAGGTTAATCTCCTTAGCAGCTCTCTAACAAGTACTAAGCTTCTTAGCAGCCTTATAAAAAGTACCAAAGTTGAATTTTTCCTTATAGCAGCTCTCTGCTAAGTACTAGGGTTGATCTCCTTAGTAGCCCTTGAGCAAGTACTAAGTGTTTTGACAACTCTCCAGCAGCTTTCTAGTAGGTAATGAGGTACTTATGGTAGCTCTCTAACAGATACCAGGCATTTTGTATTAGATAGCTAGACTTTCACGCTCACTTGTGCTCTTACATTTCTCTGTGGGTGCTTTAATCTTTTTGATTAACAACTTTAGCTCAAGGATGCCCTTTGGGTGATTTGAGCTCTTCTAGTATTGGTAAAATTGAATCTGTATCTTTATATCTTTTTTGGCTATCCTGAAAGTCTGTTCTCATCTATGGGTAATATGATTGGGCCTAGATGTTATAAGAAGTGGTTCCTTGGATTTTGCCATTTTTAGGAGGAGGTATTTCCTTTTAAAAGTATCGATGAGGCCTTAAAAGGGTAAGTTTTGTCATTGAAAGGCATTTTAGTGGCCTGATTTGAATAAGGAAGCTTAAAGCCTTTTCTAGGTATTTTAAATGAAATGAAGGCATTTTGGTAAATTGGCTGCTTTAGTGTTCCTTCAACAGTTAAGGGTATTCTAGTAATTTAGGTGTTCCAAGGCTTTTCGAGAAATTAGGGGTCATTTTGGTAATTTTAGGTGTAATTGGGCTCTTTGGGGAGTCAAGGCATTTTGGTAATTTTAAGGCATAATTAGGCTTTTTGGGAGTTGGAAGCATTTTGGTAATTTTAGGTATGCTTAGGATTTTTGGGGAGTTAGGTGCATTTTGTTAATTTTTGACATAATTAGGCTTTTGGAGAAGCTAAGCTTAATGAGCTGAGGGGGAGGCTGGGTTTGCCAGGCTAAGAAAAGGGAGTTAGGTTTGCTTGGCCTAACAGAGGCCAACTCGGCCCAACAAGGCTATATAGCCTTAGAGGGTTGTACAGCTTGGGGCCACTATATAAGCCCATCTAAGGGCGGCTCATCTCATTCGCACTATTCCTCCTCTCTTTCTAAACTTCCTCTTTCTACGATTTAGACCTAGCTCCTAGCCTACCTTAACTTTTCTCAATGATTACCGTGGTTAAGTTTCACGATGATGAGATGTTTGACATTCATGAGGAGTTTCCAGATGAGGACCTTCGGACTCTAGATGTCATAGAGCAACTACGATCCCCATAAGGATTCGAGAGTGTGAGCTCGCTGAAGAATGCAACTGCAAAGATGATTTTGCCCGACTACCCTCTAGCTAACAATATTCCGATGGTCTATAATTTGTATCATCATCTCACAGGAGCCACATCGGGAATGGTAAGTGTCCTTTCTCTTTTTGTCAATTTTATTTTATTTTTTTATTTTCTATTCACTTTGTCACTATATGCTTTAGGTGTTACCCCTAAATTTACTTTTTTGCTTGCAAATATTTGGTTAGCTTTTAAAATATTTAGAAATAATTTCTAGGACACTCACCCTTTACTTTCAATAAAATTTATTTTTTGTTTGTAAGTTTAGTTATTTGGCTTGAGTTGTGTGTCTTAAGCTTTTTATTTTAGAATTTGCACAAAGAAATAATTAAAATTAACCCTTAAAGAGATTCTTGAGCAATTAGGGTATATACTTGAATGAATAATTCTTTGTTTCTTTAGGTTTGTTGTCTTGCAGCATTTTGTCTCTGAAAATTTTTTTGAACCCTAGAGATTAGGACTCATTATCTTATTGTCTTGAGCTGGTATAATCATATAAAATAGCACATATGTATATATTTAGTGTCTCTTTCTTTTCCTCCTTAGGGGATCATCTCCTTCCAGAAAGGGTGCGGCTTTAGTGGTTTGACTGGAGTGTGCGGTCATACATTGTACCTCTGAGTCATGGCTCGTTTAGAGAGGAATAGGATTTGGAACTTCTTGCTACTGCTTCTTAACGAGAATCCAAGGATCAACTTATCAATGTGCACGTATTGGTGGAGCGATGGATGGACATAACTCACACTTTTCATCTACTCTTGATTGTGAGATCACGATCACTCTTAGGGACTTCACTTTTTTTTTTTATCAAGTTGCAGTTTGTGGGTATTCCACTTCCTACTGATTCTAGATACACTATCTAGTTCTTCGAAGGGATTATTTATGGAGAGTTTTGGGTTGCGTTCTCATATTTAAGGGGAGCAGGATCATGATGAGGTCAAGCACATAGGTAGGTGCGATGCTATTATTGATGATAGCCCTAGGAAAATGGTCGATTAGCATGTGCGTTGCTACTTGTTATATGCCTTATCAAGATATGTGGTTTTGAATGCTTTTGGGGTAGTGGAGCTATGCTTGGTGCCCGTGTTGGAGGACTTAAGCTTGCTACACCGTTTTGATTGGGGGTCTGCGGTATTAGTGTACCTTTACCCTTATCCCAATCGATGCTCTCGAGGTTAAGGTTATATGTGCAGTACATAGAGAGTCCTCATCATGAGTATCACTTGTCTCCTTTATCCTTTGTCCCTTGGCCTTGTTTCATTATTTTGAGGCTCACATCATTACTTATTAATAGGCATAGATGTTGAGCTAGGCCTACTACATGTGTTAGATCCTAAGGACAACGTGGAGGGCAGCTACCCTCATTTTGCATGGTGGAGATAGTGAACTATGAGGATTCTCCCCTAGCTATTAAGTACGCTCGCCTGAACACCATTACTTTGGACCATGTATTTTTCCTGTATCGATATACTTACATTAGTCACAATTATTCCTTATATTTTCTGAAATTATATTTACATTGAGTTTGTGTCTTTATTGTAGTTGCATCTTGAGTAGAGAGGTCTTATGGAAACATGGGCACTAAGGGTGGAGGAGGCTGAGTTCAGCTCCTATGGTTGCCACTTGATGGTAGGGCCCTCTATTAAGGAGTGGTACTTATGAGAGCACATCTTTCCTTGGTGTGAGGGTTTCAATAAGTGCCCTATCCCACAACATTTACCTATTAGCTTGTTATGGGTGAGGGATCTAGCAGGTGCGGACTTCACCTAAATGTTGCAGTATATAACAGGGGAATAACTATCTTTTGTGGGTTATCCCTTACAAGTCTTAGATGATTAGCACATTCATGGAGAGTCTTCCTTTGACCAAGGTAGTTATTCAAGCATTTTCTCACTATGCACTTGATGAAGGGATTACCCTATGACATACAGGTTAAGGTACCACTACCCAGGTGACCTGGAGGCCTTCTACTTCTACTTTTAAATCTGGCTTGATAATCGCTTGTGGCCATAAACGGTCATGTGGATATGCTCTAGGAACCATGTAGCTTGTAGTGGTGGGCATTTTGGCTTCCATGCTTGATAGCCTGGTGGAGTCTTACATGGCTTCATTGACTGGGTCGATGATATTAATACAGCTTAAGCGGTCTGTCTATGCCTTTGAGCTAGCCTAAACTATCCATGTAAGTGTCTTTTTTTCTTTGCATTCATTGTGCCTTGATTGCATTATAAACAATACATTTGACAATGTATTTCTTTTCCCCTTTTGTAGATTCCACGCATCTAGACAAAGGCCATGTTTGATTTAATCACTGCCTTGAAGAGGGTTATGACATAGCAGACATGTTCCCTATAAGCTAGTCAAAGAATAACACGATAATGCATGTATGCATATTTATGGTTCATGTGTTGTATGTTTTGTGTCCTATTTATCATATTCCTTGTGTTTCTTGCAGAATCCAATCTAGTGCTTGAATCACGATCTTAAACAGAAAGATCACCGTATAGAACATGTAGAGATAGAGATGGAGTGTCTATAGCCCATGCAACCAGAGAGCAAGGATGCATAGATACAGATGGCAAGGCCAATGATTCTGAGGTAACCCTTGTTAGGAGCGGAGGCAGCAGAGTTGTTGAGTCCCCTGTCCTTTATTAGCTACTTAGGATATTTTTCCTTCTTTTCCTTCATTTCGGTGCAATACATTCAATATATATTTGCATAGTTGTGCAGTTTATTGGGCAATTTGAAAGCCCTGTCTCTATTTTTTGGAATGCTTGCTTAGGACATGTTAGGGTAAACTGAGGTGACATTGCTTTCATTTTTTTTTTTAACTTTGATATTTTGCAAATATAGTAATCTGATTTTCTTTCCCTGATAGTGTATCTCAAACATGCGTTATTGCTTCTTTTACATACATGCTTTACAAAATAGGTATCCAAACATTTTTTAACCCGAGAATCAGAGGGAAAGCCATTTAATTTGTCTTCATGGAAGGGCTTGGGCTGTACAACCTTGGTTAGGGGTTGTACAACCCATAGGTCTATCCCCTTACTACAAAGGCTCAATTTGATCCTTTTTTCTTCATTTGCTTCTTTCGATTCCCCACATCTAGTAAGAATTTTTCTAAGGTCTCTCCCACCCCAAGTTTTGTTAGATCTACCATAGGCTTGCCTTTATGCTCTTCATTACCTCTGTAATGTTCTTCTCGACTTTCGTTTTTTACAGGCATCTTATGACTTGTGGGACTCTACCACCCATACCTTCAACTTTAGGGATATAGAAATCTATCCTCTACTAGAGGAATTTGGCACCATTCTTGATTGTTGTGTCATAGCAGTAGACTGAATTGCATTACCTTAGTTGCATTAACCACATATCAGGAAAATGGTAGAGCTATTTGATCTAAGATACAAAGAGTTACCTAGGTACATATTAGGTGAGGAGAAGATTCCCATGACTTCTTTCATCACTTTTTTCCTCTCTATGAGCCATGCTAGAGTAGCTTAGACTCGTTTTGTAGTAGCTATTCTGATAGGTGAATATCTACTAATGAGGGACAATGGTGAGATCGATCTACATATTTTACCACTTCTTGAGGGAGCGGAGTTAGGGAAGAATTCATAATTATGATGTGGGTGAGACCATTGTGGGGCTTAACAGGATGGCTTTAGGTGTCAGCAACTCATTTGCAAGGAACCTACTTCTACTTCAGGTGAGAGTTCTTTTTGTATCCATTTTCCTTCTCTTTCTTTTCTTTTTTTTTTTTTTCTATTTTTTCTTTCTTATTATTCTTTTTTTTTTATTACCCGAACTTTTTCCTAGACTGCCCTTGTGGGTTTTTAATCCAGTGGATTGCTCAATTTTACTTAGACTGTCATTTTTAGTTTTCAACCTAATGAGCATTTTTATTTTATTTGTTTTTCTTTTCTTCGTTTTTTTTTCTTGCTTTCTTTTTTAGATATGGTTGCAAGAGAGGTTGGGACTATTGGCTATGCAGACCATGGACATAAGGCTCTACTACCAGCAACATCATTCAAACCACTACCTGTCGAGACCTGCTGCTACTATGACTGAGTGGATGCCTCGTATCATCATCTGTTAGAGCTCTCAATGGTGGAATCTATCATATGTTACCTTGAGGACTTATGAAGATTACATCATCCTTCCTACTTTAGCTTTAAACACATTTTACAACCCTGCTCGCATGTATTATCATTTTAATGCCCTCAGTTCGAGGTGCAGTTCCTTCCTTTATTCATAGAGGGCCCTCTAACCTAATGTTTTATAGACAAGGTTAAGAACATTTGGACCAGGCATCATATCTATGACTTTTACACTTGTCAAGATCCTGAGCCTGATGATGATGCAGATTACATGACATGGTTGCGCGACCTTTAGAGCTATAAGCATTGCATTAATAGATAACAGTTCAAAAGCATGTATGACTAATTCACTTTAATTATGCAAGCATACTTCCATTTGACATTGTGTTTGGCACAAACCATTTACATTTTACACATTACATTTTAATTGAAAACACGATTATGCTTTTAACATTGACATAATAGATCTTCTAATTATCTTGCTCAATGCCTCTGTCTTACTGACTCCTTGCTCATTCATTCGTGCCTTTTCTATTTTCTCCCTATTATCATGTCAAAGATCTGAGTAGTCAATTGCACTCTCTCAACGTTTACTTGTATTTATTTTACTCATTTTTAATGCTCTAACTTTTGCCTAAGCTGCCCTTTTGAGTTTTTGACTTAGTGAGATTATTTATTTTTTTATTTTTTCTTATTCATTATTTATTTATGCCCTAATTTTTTCCTAACCCACCATCTCAGGTTTTTGACGTAATGGGCTATTTTTACTTTTCTCACACCTCACGAAAATACTTCTTTAGCTAGTCTAATTTTTTCAGCTTGGTCAATTCATTTCCGTCCATATCTACTAATTTCACTACTTCATCAGAGTAGATTTGCTAGACCATGTAGGGGCCTTCACAATTTGATTTGAATTTCCCTCGACGATCCTGATTCTGCGGTCGGACTGCCTTCAACACCAGATCACCAACTTTTATCATGCTTGGCTTAATTTTTTTGTTGAATGAATGGGCCATCCTAGCTTTATACAACTAAATATTATATAAGGCCATCATCTCTTTTCATCTAGTAGAGCTAACTGTTCCAATCTATTTCTCACCCATTAATACTCAGGGATGTCAGACTCCACTAGTACCTATAAAGACTTCACTTCTAACTTGATCAATAACACAACCTCCATTCCATACACTAGAGTGTATGGTGCTATCCCGGTTGATGTCCTTGTTATTGTTCGATAACCATGTAGGGCAAAAGGTAATTTCTCAAACAAATCTTTATATGTTTTAACCATCTTGGTAAGGATGTTTTTAATTTTCTTATTAGTTGTTTCCACTACTCTATTGCCCTACAATCTATAAGGTGATGACTTGTGGTGAATCACCCCGTATTTTTCCAACATAACTTTGACTTTTGCCTAAAAGTTGACACCATTATCAATAGCAACATGATATAGCACACCGTAATGACAGATGAGGTTTTTCTCAATAAAGTGCGCCATTTGCTTTGCTCCATTCCCAGCTTATCGAAGGCTTCAACCTCCACACACTTTGAAAAGTAGTCCACTGCTAATATGACATACCTATGCCCTCTAGTAAAAGTTGGTCTAATTTCTCCAATTACATTAATGCCCCATATTGCAAACGACTAAGGTGAGGTCAAATTCTATAATTCATTTGGTGGCAAATGGCTGAGACTTCAATGAATATGACATTCGTGACAATTTAAACCTTCTTAATACAATCATGCTCCATATTGGTCTACTAGTATCCAAGTCTCAAAATCTTTCTTGCCAACACTTTCCCATTCATATGGGGACCACAAACTCCCACGTACACCTCCCTACGACTTTCCAGACCTCCTCCTCAGCCAGGCACTGCAAATGAACTTCATCAGACATTCTCTTATACATTACCCCGTCATAAACAACAAAATGCAATGATAACTTTTATATCACATCCATATCATTCTTTTTACCCCCTTCATGGTACATACCACTTTCAAAATATTTTTATCAAAATAGTAGGGCAGTTATCTACTGACACCTACATTACTGTTATATCCCTATAACATGACACCTTAGATCAGAGCCTGATAAGCAGTTTCGTTGGCATTACCTTTGGTTCATCCCAACGGAGGCTAAAATGGCCAAGGCATCAACCATTGCATCTCCTTCTCTTATAAGATGATGAACTGTGACTCTCTAAAAATCATGCACCAACCTTTTTATATGTCCCAGGTATGGGCCCAAACATTTTTCTTTCAGTTCTTACTCTTCTGTTACCTGTGAAATGACCAACAATGAGTCCTTGAACACATCTACTATCTTACCTCTTATTTGCTTCAAGAGTTGGAGTCTTAGTGCACATGATTCATATTCAACCATATTATTAGTCACCTTGTAATCAAGCCTTTCAGCTACAAGAAAGATTTCTCCTCCTGGCAAAATTATAACCACTCCTATACCTACACATTTCTTATATACAGCTGTATCGAAGTACACTCTCTATCCCCAAGGCTCTATTACTCCTAACCCTCATCTAGAAACTAGGGAAGCTCAAATTCTCCTTCTTTAATTGTTTATTGTGCCAAGTATTCTGAAACTGCCTACCCTTTGATCACCATCTTAGTTACATACTTAATATCAAATTCAATCAGTATGATCAACCACTTTGCTAATCTTCCAATTAGAGAAGGGGCCTCATGTAAGTACCTAACTGTAATAACCTTTCGGCTACAAGAAAGAGTTCTCCTCCTGGCAAAATTATAACCACTCCTATACCTACACATTTCTTATATACAACTCTATCGAAGTACACTCTCTGTCCCCAAGGCTCTATTACTCCTAACCCTCATCTAGAAACTGGGGAAGCTCAAATTCTCCTTCATTAATTGTTTATTGTGCCAAGTGTTCTGAAACTGCCTACCCTTTGATCACCTTCTTAGTTACATACTTAATATCAAATTCAATCAGTATGATCAACCACTTTGCTAATCTTCCAATTAGAGAAGGGGCCTCATGTAAGTACCTAATTGCAATAAGCTTTACAACTACTTCTACTAAATAAGACTGAAAGTAGTGCCTTAACCTCTTCGTTTCCCAAACCAGTGCTAGATAGGTCTTCTCCACTTGCTTATACTTTTTCCCATATTACAACAACTTCTTATTGAGGTAATATTGATACAATTCGAGGCCAACAATTATAGATTGAGTAGGCAAGTGCACCTATTGAGTATAGTATAGCGTAGGAGTATCGAGTGTCGATCTGTCAAGGACTAAAAGTACTAGTATTAGCTTTATCTCTTTAAGTGAATTACTTAACTAGTTAATAATTAAAATAAATTAATTCGACAAACTAGAATAATGAAAATATGAACTAGAGAGTGGGAGAAAGGTAACCACTATGACAAATGACACTCAAGTATTGAATCCCCCTAAGACTTTTGAAGAAATTAATTTTCCAATAATACAATCTAATTCAATATTTATGGAACCATGGAAATCCCATTAGCATGTTAAAGTCCTTCTCAAGATCATTAACTTCTAATTCTAGGTTGATTAACTGGAATCTCTTCCTAATTAAAACCCTTAAAATTGCATTATAGTCCTTTGAATTTCACTATTAGGTTTGACCCCAATACCAAAGATTTATGTTATCCTATCTCTAGGGGTACATGCAACTCCTTTCAATTGCGCTAAATCTATTCAATAACTTGATTTCTCAATCTAAGTTTAAAGAATTATAAGACAATAATCAATATTCTGGATAAATCAATTCAAATAAATAAAGAACAAATGCAATTGAATTTCATAAAATAATGAAAAGATTGTATTATCTAAAAAAATCACAATTCAAACTCATCTTAGGGTTCATCATACCCAAGTGTCAAACTAATTTAGTTCATAATTGAATTACTAACCGACATTAAAATAAAAAAATAAAATAGAAAAGTTTTCATAATAAAACCCTTGTATTCTTCAATTCTCTTCAAGTTTGATGGATAACCAATAATTCCCCTCTTGTGGACAGCTTCTTCTCCAGAAAAATAAAAATAAAACAAAAGACTTCTCTTTAGAAAAATAAAATAAACAAAAACTCTCTCCAGAAAATATTATATCCCAAAACAAAAATTTTCTCCCTTATTTATAATCTCTTATTCCCTTTCAAAATAGGAATAATTAGTAGTCCTTCACCAATTAGGAAAAAAACATAATCATAAACTCTCCTATTTTGAATAGGACTTGGTGAAACATAAACACTTCCTCTTTTGCATAGGGTCTTCCTAATTTGAATGAAGATTGTACTCAAATTTTGTTTGAAAAATATCAGAATTGATCCTTGATTACTAAATTTTTTTGATCCCGGAACTTCAGAAACTATACAATTTCACCAAAAAAAACTCTTATAATTCATAAATAGCTCAAATTCTAGGATTTCCTATAAAATTACAAAATACAAGCTAAAAGTGAGACATTATCTAGTATTTTTTTCAAATTAAACTAAATTAACAATAAAACTAGCCATAAAAATACTTAAAAATAAAGAATTATCAAATATACCATGTGCTCACTCCTTACTTCATCTTCTTGAGTCAATATTACACTTACAAGACTATCCTCCATTATCAAATACAAAGTTAAAGGTCTTTTGGGCCTTGGTGGCTCTAATACTAGAAGGTTAGTCAAATAGTCTTTTATATTTTTGAAGGCTTTTTAGCATTGCTCATTCGATTCCATCAATTGATTCTTCCTTAGCATGTTGAAAATAGGTTCACAAATGGAGGGTTAATCTTGCTATGACCTCGATGATGTACTGTTAATAGCCCAAGAAACCTCACACTTCTTTCTCTGTCTTTGGTGTAATCATTTCCTAAATAGCCTTCACATTATCTACATTGACTTTGATTCCCTTCTTACTGACTATACGCTCTAATAGCTTAATGAAAGTGGCCCCAAACATGCACTTCTTTGAATTTAACCTCAAATTATGCTTATAAACTCTCTTCAGAAACTTTTTCGAAACTTCAAAGTGCCCTTCCCTAGTCTCTAACTTCTCTATCATATCGTTCACATACACTTCAACCTCATTATAAATCAAGTCATGTCGCATGGCTATCACCATTTGCTAATAGGTCTCCCTACATTCTTTAGCCTGAATGGCATCACCTTGTAGAAATATGTCCCTCACTTTATGATAAAAGTTGTATTTACCTTATTTTTGATAGCCATGAGAATTTGTTTATACTCGAAGAATTAATCCATGAAGGAATGCATGACACAAGATGTGATGTTGTTGACTAGAACATCTATGTGTGGTGAAGGAAAATAGTCTTTTGGGCATGCTTTGTTCATATCCCTATTGTCGATGCATATTCTCACTCTTCCATCCCTCTTTGGTACTAGTGCTATGATAGCTAACCATTTTGGGTAGTATACCACCTCTTAAAACTTGGCATTCAACAGCTTTTCTACTTCTTCCTTAACTAATTGGGCCCACATAGGTCTCATCCTTTGTAGTTTCTGTTTAATCGACCTCATGTATGCGTAGGTTGGGATTCTATGTTCTGCAATCTGTCTATCAACCCTTGGCATGTCCTCATATGTCTAGGGAAAAATCGTTTAATCTTCCTCAATCAACTGTTTGAACTTCCTTCACTCTTCTCATGTGACATCACTGGCAATGAGGATGTTCTTTGGATTTTCCTATATGCCAAGGTTAAATGCAGTAGCATGGACAAAATTAATGTTAAATGTACTCATGAAATGATGTATGCCATGCACACTATCATCAGGAAACACATCACACAAGTAAGCGAACTCATCATTCATTGCCTTAAACTTAGAAAGAAATACATCATCATACTTAAAGAGACTAGAAACAAGAACATTAATAGTAGCAAGAAAGTGCTCTTCATCTAGTCCATTGGTCGAATTCTCATATGCATGAATCTTCTTCTCTTCTTCACCCTTCATTCCATCAACTAGAGCCTCAAAATCATTATTCTGTAAAGGATCTACCTTTTTCCCATCATCTGCATTAGCAACAACCTTGATAAATCCTTTAAAATTTTATTTTATCTGATCATTCAATAGTTTAATCTTTAGAAATTTTACCTAAAGTATTGCTCTATTTAACATGGTAGTCTTAATTTTTGCCATAAAATTCTTCATTTTCTTACTATTTCCTTTCTTAATGGAGTTCAAGATTGTACTTTGAATGTCTTGTAATTTTATCCTTATGTAAGCAGCTTTAGTGAACTTGCAAGGCCCAGTATACTCCCATTATGAGTCCACAAATAATTCATTTTGCTTTAATAAGTTGCATCCTTCCTTTGTACGATCTTCCTTACTGGCCTAAAAGGTCTGCTTTAGCACATATCGCTCCTTCTTTTCATCATTGATCTTCTTCTTATCCTTCTATAGCCATTGAGACTAAGGATCATAACGTAGCGCGTATCAACCTATTTCCTAATTGTTCTCCACTTTTACAACCTGTTTTCCCTTCTTCTTTCTCTTTTTCTTATCGGCCTCCTTTTTCATTGAGTTTTGATAATTTGGATAAACTAGTTCACCAATATCTAATTGGAAAAAAGCCTCATCAAGCTCATTTATACTATTACCTAGTGACTCTTCATTCTCTGTCACTTCATGCCAAATTATCTTAGTAACCTCCCCTTCTTTCACAAAGAAACTTGACAATGGTCTACACAAGTCCCTCACTGTTAGCTCTATTTCTTCACTACAATGCCCTAACCCTTTCTTTATAGTTTGAGTGAGGATTTTTAGAAATTCTGACATGCCAATAAAATTCTTCACTAACCCCTGTTTGGGTAAGAGGTTAATGTTCTTCGTAATTCCCATTACTTTAGGATAAACCCATTTGTCAGTGACTCTAACAACTTGAAATTCTCATAGATATTGAATAGCTACACTTAAAGCATATACAATTTCCCTAACCTTAGTATTAATGGACACAATCTATTCTTTACAAATGATCTTAACCTTCTGATGGACAATAAAAGGCATATCACTGAGAGGATGATACCATGGCCTTCCTAACAAAAGAGAAATGGTGATCGAAATTTCTAGGACTGTGAACTCCACCATCATCTCTATTATGCCTGTCTTGATCAAGGCCTTAAATGCACCCAAAGTTGGCCTCTTACTATCATCATAGACTATAATGACATGGTCAAAAGCTTCTAAATCTTTCTCAGACAAACTGAACTTATGTAGTAACTTTAATGGACAAATGTTAATTCCTGATCCATCATCAACCATCATAAATGTTGAACATCTGCCTTTTATGTTATCTTGAATGAATAAAGCTAGATTATGATCCCTTGGCAAATCCTCATATGAAAAAGTGATTTTTGCTTTATGAGGCACTAATGCAACAATATAACTTTCTTATATTTTTGAGAGGTGATAAGTAACTCCCACACACTGATTTGTGTTGGCATCTTCTTAAATTGTTCCATAATGGAATTGTCGTCCTCTTTCTCCTTCACAATAGTTTCATTTATCCTCTTCTCAACCCTTGTTTCCTTGCGAGCTTCTTTTTCAAGGTAATACTTCTTGCTACGGGTCACAAGACTCACCAGTTTCACTTCTTTTTCTTTATCACTCTCTTACCATTACTAGATCAGTTTTTTTTCTCTGTTCTTCCTCTGTTTCTTCATCCAAACTTTCACAAGGATTGATAGTGCAAACAACTAAAGCCTCCTTTGCGACCTCCTTTATAGTGGCAATAACAACTTCTTTAAGAATTCTAGAATATATCATAAATGTCCCTTGACTTAGAGGAGGAACATTATGATAGTTAAGGAGAGGTTTTTTTCGAATGCTAGGTCTTCTAGAGTTTGGAGGAACAATGTGATGTTGTCAATAAGATCTTGAATCTCATGCCTTTATCTATAGTAGTCATCAGTATTATGACAAGCTCGTTGATGAAATGCACAATAAGCATTGGCAACATACCCTTAGGATAATGGATTAAGAGGTGATCTTGGCACTAAAGGCTTCAACACTCTTTTTTTTTTTTTGCAATCTCTCAAAAAACTTAGACAGAGGCATTCCTCATTCAGTGAACTACCTTGGCATCCTTATTGCATTAATATCATCCATCTTATTCTCTTTAATCTAAGGTTGAGTTAGGGCACTCTTCCTTTCCTTATACTATTTCCTTGACACAGATTTCGACTCGTTGTATTGTAAACCCACTTTTCAACGGTCTTTGAAGTTTCTGATCAACATTCCTCTAATTATGGTGCCAATACCAGGTAGAACACCTTTAATGATCATCCTGACCTATTCCTTCTTTATAGGCCTTGTAATTGTCGCTGAAGCCATATTCTTTCACCTTCTATTGTAATCATTGAAGCTTTCACCAGTCATTTGCTTTAAAGATTCTAAGTCCTGTAATGTGACTTATAGATCTAAATTACAAGCATAGTGTTTCTTAAAAGCTTTTTCCAATTCCTTCTGGTCTTTCTTGACAATCTTTAATTGATTGAAGTACCAAGTTTTTACAGATCCTTCCAATGACAACTCAAAAAGCTCCAACATAGTGCCTATCGGGACCCTATATCCCATCATGATTAACACATATGAATGAAGATGGTTATTTCATTTTGTGTTTTTTTGAACTCAAGCAACTCAGACATGCAAAAATTGGATAACAGTTTCTTAGGTTTGCAAGTAAGCAATTTTTCAATGTATGTTCCTTTCTCCATACCTTTAGCATTTAAAACCTTTTGTATATTCTTCGATTGTTTATCAAAATCATCAAATCAAGGATTCTCCTTCCCATTATTTGTAAGCTTATCGAGGACGATTGTAACACTACCCATTTCCTAAGCAATCTTACTCTTATGATATTCCTTCATCCCAAACTATTTATCGTTAATCATATAGGCTGGGGGGCTTTCATGGGTGCTTTTCCTTTATCAATTCTATTGGTAGATGTGTCACATTTGTTTAAGACCTCATTAACCTGCTTATTCACTTCCTTAACAATCCTCTCATCCATCTTTCAATTAAAGTCTACCATCAATTTCTCTAACACTTTTGGAGGTATATTTGGTTCTATGTATGGATCAATTTTGGAACTTAGAGTCTTACCTTTCCTAGCAAACTAGTTGCCTCTTCTCTTTCATGAGGGTTTGATAGAGTTATGATGACTATAAAACAAGGGTTATCAATATGATGCACGGATAAGTAATCATTGCATATATGCATGGTATGCACAAATCATTTTACAAGAGATTTTTCTAACCTTATTCCTCCTGTACACGAGGTCTTAGTGGCTATTTCCTAGGTAAGGTCTCATTCTTACCAACAAGGGATAAAGAATGCACGCAGTCACTTTAGACTAAGGAGAGTTGAAGTCTCAAGAGAACATATACACAAGACCTAACCAAATAGGAACCTTTTTACATTAGTTGGAAAAGCATGTATATGGAATGTGAAAGGATATTTACATGGAGATCTTATATAAGGCAGGGAATTGGGGAAAACATAAATATTTACATATGGGGGATAACTACATCAAAAGGGATGTGGTAACATTTATGCTTACATTATAGATATCTGACCGTGTTCTTTGAGGATTCTAACTCCTCTTTGAAGAAAATGCAAACAAGTGGGGTAACTTATTCCAAGGAAATATTGGCTTTTACTTATGCCTAGTGATTAAAAGGGCTGTTGACATTGATGGCTCTTATAAGCTTGAGGGGTGGTTGTCGTGATCCTTTATTTGATATACCTTAAGGTACGAGGCTCATGAGTGATGAATCCTCCTCACAATCTCATAAACTTAAATGGCGCTTAAGTCTCAAGTTTGGAAAACCATCAGTTTGTCTAAGGGCACCTAGTGCTCATGGTGAAGTGTAAAGACTACATGAATGCAATTAGACTATATCAATAATTGGTTCAAAACATTAAAAGTGAACCAGAGACTCTATGTGCATTCACTTTTGAGTCTCTAGTGGAGTTGCCATTGTGAGAACCTTAGGTTTTGCTCGAATTAGTGGAATCTTGCTTGCGACTCCATCCTTTTATTCATCATCAGGGGATCAAGAGGATAAGGGTCATACATTGGTATTAACCCCTAATCACGACACGAGATTGAACTAATGGGGGATCCTTTTAGGCCCAACATAATTTCAAAGCCCTTAGTCCAAAATGGTGGTCATCAAAGGAGCAAAAGTGGGATAATATGTTGGTACTACCCTTAGGAAATGCATAGTTACCACCTAACTCTGGTCGAGACAAGAACCTGGGGAAGGAAAATCTAAACCTAACCTAAGTAAATTAGAAGGCCCATTTCTTCTTCACCCCATCGGAGATTGGGTTTGGAAATTAGGTACAACTTGGGGAAGAGGTTAGGCACCCCCTAAATCACCCAAATATTAGGATCCAGCCTTCGGACATCTTTGGTTCACTTTTAACATTTTAGCTAAGTTATTGATTAGTTTAATTATCGCCCTTAAGCATACTTCTAAATGCGATTCAATTCAACAAACTAAGTCATCAACTTAAAAGGTGAGAGTGATCATGCTTCATGGCATAAGGTTTTCACATGCATTGTCATCCATCTATATACATAATTATCCATAATGGGGAGGGAGGTCATGTGACATGGCTTAGGGTTTTCACATGCATTATCATCCATCCATATAAAATGTAACCATGCATAATCACATAATCCATATGGAAAAATGGTTAAGACCAAGTTCATGGTCTAATCCCAAGTAACTACCTACGCCTAAAAGAAGAAACAAGTTAGCAATAAGCAAACTAAAAATAAACAAGTAAAGAGAACATAAAGTGAGTAAAGGAAGGCAAACAAGTTTTAAGTGGTCACTATTCCAAAATTCCATAGTCAAGGTACCTAAAATATGACTAAGTCCATGGTTATCACATTTTACCATCACAAACCAAAATATAGCACTTGCAATACACACATATAAATGCATGAATCATGGATAGAACAAGAGGAATGAACACACACATACAATGCTAAGCATTTAAAGGGTATGAAATAGTTTTAAGGCAAAGATTCACTTAGAAGAAGTCTTAAGGTTATTGAACCCTCCCTCATCTTGCTCATAAAGAGTTGGAACACTTAGGAAAAAACTTGACATTACAGAAGTTAGAATGCCCACACCAAACTAAGGAATCAAAGAATACAAAATACTATTCACATGACTATATATGAGCTCTTGTACAAAGAAAAATACCAAGGTCAATGGAAACTCAAGTTCCTCACTTACTTATTGCCTCAAGTGTCAAAACATAACAAAAAAAAAAAATAACTTTAAGATCAAAGGACAAAAAAAACCCAATAGCATTCTAAGAAGAAAAAAATAATGAAACTCATTTAGAAAACCAACAAAACTCCATTTTTGAAGTGAATAGAAGTCTCGAGTCATTAGACCTCTCTATATTCTATTACTAAAGTCATCAAACATCCCAATAGATACCCCTGAAAGCATGAAATCTGAAAAGAAGAAGAAGAAGAAGATGTTTAGTTATGTTACAAAGAACCTAGGCTATACAACCATGAATAAGAGTTGTATTGCCCAAGAAGAGGGTTGTAGAGTCTACTAATAAGGTTGTACAACCTTCATTTTCTGGGTTTTGAAAATAGAAAATGAGAAAGAAAAGGAAAGAAGAAGAAGGGGAAATGGAGTGTTAGGTATGTTTGATATGGTCTGACGCCAACACCTATAGATCGAGTAGGCAAGTGCACCTATTGAGTATAGTATAGCGTAGGAGTATCGAGTGTCGATCCCTCAAGGACTAAAAGTACTAGTATTAGCTCTTTCTCTATTATTTAACCGATAAATTTAAGTGAACTAATTAACTAATTAATAACTAAAATAAATTAATTTGACAAACTAGAATAATGAAAATATGAACTACAGAGAGGGAAAAAGGTGACCAATATGACAAATGACACTCAAGTTTTGAATCCCTCTAAGACATTGAAGAGATTAATTTTCTAGCAATACAATCTAATTCAATATTTATGGAACCATGGAAATCCCTTTAGTATGTTAAAGTCTTTCTCAAGATCATTAACATCTAATTCTAGGTTGATTAATTGTAATCTCTTCCTAATTAACCCCTAAAATTGCATTATGGTTCTTTAAATTTCACTATTAGGTTTTACCCTAATCTAGAAGATTTATGGTATCCTATCTCTAGGGGTACATGCAACACCTTTCAATTGTGCTAAATCTATTCAATAACTTGATTTCTCAATCTAAGTTGAAAGAATTATAAGGCAAAAATCAATGTTTCAGATATATCAATTCAAAGAAAGAAAGAGTAAACACAATTGAATTCCATAAAATAATGAAAAGATTGTATTATCTAAAAAATCACAATTCAAAACTCATCTTACGGTTCATAATACCCAAGTGTCTAACTAATTTAGTTCATAATTGAATTACTAACCAACATCAAAATAAAAAAAAATAAAATAGAAAAATTTTCATGATAAAACCCTTGTATTCTTCAATTATTTTCAAATTTGATGAATGACCAATAATTCTCCTCTTGTGGACAACTTCTTCTCCATAAAAAGAAAAATAAAAAAAAAAACTTCTCTCTAGAAAACTAAAATAAATAAAAACTCTCTAGAAAAATATTATATCCCAAAACAAAAATTCCCTCCCTGATTTGTAATCTCTTATTCCCCTTCAAAATATAAATAATTAGGAATCCTTCATCAATTAGGAATCCTGTATCAATTAGGAAAAAACTAATGATAAACTCTCTTATTTTGAATAGGACTTGGTGAAACATAAACTCTTCCTCTTTTGCACGGACTCTTCCTAATTTGAATGAAGATTGAACTCAAATTCTGCTTGAAAAATATCAAGACTGGTCCCTGATTATAAAATTTCTATTTTGATCCTTCAACTTTAGAAATTATACAATTCCACCCAGAAAACTCTTATAATTCATCAATAAACTTCAATTTCCAGGATTTCCTATAAAATTACAAAATACAAGCTAAAAGTGAGACATTATCTGGTATTTTTTCAATTTGGACTCAATTAACAATAAAACTAGCCCTAAAAATACTTAAAATAAAGAACTGTCAAATTCCCCCACACTTAGCATTTTGGTTGTCCCCAAGCAAAAATACTAAGCTAATGGAAAAAGACTTGAACAAAAGACTCAAAACAAAAACAAGAAAATACTAAGCACAAAACACGTAAAACTAGCACAATTGAATCATAAACACATTTCATCTCCTCATCGACATCGTTACAAATCGAAATAACTGAGCTATGCGAAAAATTCATCAATTTTCAAACTTGCAAAAATTGTGCTTTAGCATACTTATTTAATCATAACTACCCCTAAATCAAATGCATCAAAGATTATCCATTCACAAATCCCAAAAAAAAAAAAATTCATTTATCAAGTTTTGCACAACATACCCCTTATTTCAAGTGTTTAAAGGTTAGTACATGCTCTCATTATCTAACAAATAGCCTAAAAGTCTACCATAAGCTTGAGAATAAATTACATCTCAACCACTTTAATTGAAATACAAGAATAAATCAAAAGGTCTTTCTTTTGGTTGTAATGGGGTCTTGGTAGAGGGTAGGTGTTTTTAGGCTAGTAGACTAAAAAATAATTGATCATAATTACTAAATACTCTCTCAAATGAAACTCACATGATCTCGCAATAAAGAACAAATTTCACGCTAAAACATAATCTCACTCTTATTGGCCTTAAAAACAATAGAAATTCTAGGCCCTTACTTGATATCTTTTACAAAATAAAATTGAACTGCATTGATAAAGAAATACATCATCTTCTTCCTCTTTTTCTTTGAAATTATTTTTTTTTCTTTTTTTCTTTCATATTATTATTTTTTTCTTTTTTTTTTGTCTTTTTATATTTTGAGAGGAAGAAAGAAGAGTTATTATAAAATCACATAAGATAACAATTCAAAAATTAAGCAATTAATCAAATAACATTCTCTCATTCTCGTCCCAAAGAATAAAATACTCAGCTCCAAACTTAAGAGTTTCTACTAATTTCATGAAATAACCCCTTGTGATTATAGAAACCAAATCCCATCCCAAAGTAAACATGATCAATTTAATATTGTAAGGGACTAGGCTTCATTGGCTAGCTAAACATGAGACTATAAAAAAAAATAATAATAAATAGGGTTCTTGAAGGCTCAAAGGGGCTCACTAAATGGATAAAAGGGTGGATGCAAAAAAAAAAAAAAAAAAAAAAAGGCTAATCCTAAATTGCCTTAATCATTTTTATGCTTGTATTCGAAAATGTGGTCATAAAATGATAATAAATCAAGTTCTAGAGACTCTAGCACTATTTGAGGACTCACTCAACAAAGAATTCACAAAAATAAGCACATTACATGGAAAAGAGGCTCAAACCTTTCTTTATAGTGTAAAAAAATAAATTTTAATTTTTTTTAACTTCCAAACCTTGAGATTTTCTTTAATTATAGTGAAAATTAAATATCTATGGTAGAAACAAGATTTGCAAATTAAGAAAGTGAATCCAATGCATAACTAGATATTTTTCGGCTAAGTTAAGACGAAAATGAGGGAACTACTAAGCAAATAATGAGTCATTCACACAATAAAACAAATAAAACCTCATATTATATATATATATATATATATATATATATATATATATATATATATATATATATATATATATATATAT
>CATIWR010532856.1:0-33450 GCA_949677035.1 Omphalea diandra
TGCTGACAACCTCACAACTCACTTTTACCACTTCGATAAACCCCCAGTTCCTTGTCAACTCACACTTCAAATATGGCGCAGTTTACCAATTGAGTGCAAATAATGCAGGGAAAAAGCAAGGGATAAGCGACATATTCACCCTCAATATTTGATCCATAGAATAAATATGCCTTTTATGTTAATTTGGAGACATTTATCTTGTAAAATAATTTAATTGATTATTTAGGCTCCTATTGAAATGAAAGAGAGAAAGACTTCTTTCTTCCGTTAACTTCGTGCACACACTCTCTCTCTGCAACAACCCGAGCAAAATTGTGTGAAAATTTTTAATCCTTCATCTCTCTCGAAAGAGAAAGAAACAAGAAATTCTCCTTTTCTTTTTTTTTCTTTTCTTTACTTGGAAACCCAGGTCTTTATATTTGTCTCTTAAGATTTGATTTTTATGTTCTGAGTCTTTAAAATTTTTGTGGATTTTCAGTTTGATTTTTGATAAAAATTTATTCTCTAAGGTGTTTGGGCTGGTTAAGTGAGTGGATGGAGCCTCAAATTCAGATTTCCCATATGAAAATCAATGGGTTTCATGCAGTTTCGATGTTCAATCTCACCATTACATGAAATCATTTCTATCCTCTCCAATTATCGCCTTAGTTTCCATCTCTCACTAAACGCAGTTTCGCCTACCTGGGCATTGATAATTGGAAATCGAAACTGGCCCACAAGCAACCCGAATATCCAGACCCGAAAGTGCTGAAATCGCTGACCACCTTCATACCAATTGTGTTTGCGAGGGAGGCGAGGAAGCTAGAGGAGAGGCAGCTGTAGAGAATGCCTTTCTACTGCAAGGTGGAGATCGTGCAGAGAGTTTCAAAGAGTTTTGATGCTGATTGGTGTTTTTGGATTATGCTCCAGATTGATGTTTTTTTACCAACTCTCCTCCCAATAACTTTTCATCTCCATCCTACGTTGGTTCTTCAAGATGTGCGTTGTTCTTCTTTTTAATTTGTTTCACTATTGTGTTTGGTTTAGTGACTTTTGTGTTTGTGATTTGACGGAGCTTATAGTCGTGCAAGTTCTGGTAGCGGGGGCAACTGTGGTCGGTGCTACTGGATTGCTTATTGGGCCTGTTGTGTTAGGTGGGTTGCAAGAAATTGATAGATTAAAATTTTCCTTTTTCTTGATTTTTATGTACATCTTGTTATTTTCTTGCTCTAATATTTGTTTAGTAAATAATGTGAAGCGTACACAAGAATGACAATTGCAAGTTAGAATGATGATAACTTTGAGGAAAAATTGATGTATTGACATTGAAAATTTGATGGAAACAGAAAAATAAAAAATGATGATGAGCAAAAAGAAAAAAAAAAGGTTAATTGTGAGAAGATGTTTTCTCTTCTGTTTGAAGAGGGATTTAATTAACTTTAATAATTAATTTTAACAGTTAATTGTACTAAATTTTACATGTGTTTCTCGAAACAAACATGAGAGGCTAATTTGCATCTTATCTCAAAAAGAAATTAACATCCTCTGACGCGTTCGTTTATCAGCACTACAATTGTACCATTCATATGGTAGCATCAAGGAGCGGAACATATAGTATATTTGTTTTCTAAAGGCTATATTACAGTGGATCAAAACGCCATTCCACAAATAGGGTTGCAGCCAAGCGGATGAAAGATCTAGAACTAAGTATACATTATTTAGAGTCGATGCAGTGGTAAAATATTACACCAGTACCTATTACCTTTACATTGAATCCTGGGGATAAATAGCTAATCCAATAAATGATAGTTCTAGGTAAGGATTAAACAAACAAAAAAACAAAAAGGAGTAAGAATAAATGTATACATGTAGTGCAGACACTCTCAGTAAACTCTATGCATTAGTAGCCTCCGGACCTTTCATCTGGTGTACTGCGTCTAAGCATTCTTTAGTTCTATGAACTTTTGATTGGAGGTAAAAGCTTCCATTCTTGGCATTCTGCTCAAATTAGTTGTATTTTTGCACCCAAGCAACCAATAACATTCCATGAGCTGATCTGATCCTACTGCTAAAAGAATCACAATAATATTGGATCCTAACACCATACCCACATAATCTTATATTCTTCACGTAATAATTCCATACCAGCTTACCATTTTCTAGAGAACTATGTTTTTCATTCATATTTCATCTTTAATATCTAATTTATTAATTATTTTATACTTCTCTTTTTATAATTAATTACTAGAAAGTTTCTTTGTGTGCAATTTGTCTGATTTATATCATGCTATTAATTTAATCATTTATTTTCATAAAAATAATAATCTATCCGGTATTTGAAACTAATAAATACTAACTAAATACGATTTTAAACAGCCAACATAGTTCCTCTATTTAATAAATTCTTCCCCATCATGCATAAGCTTAATTGGTAGCCATCTTTACATTATATACCTGCATGATCTCCTCCCATGTTGTATGCTCGGTGATGCCTAGAATCTACCTCGCCTCCGGTTCAGCCATGATTTTGCTTGCTCTTCTAATATTCTGCACTGTTTCTTGGGCAACACCACATTTTGAAGCATCTCCATTTAATCACAGAAGTGGTGAATTGTAAACCATAAAAGCAGGGAGATCAAGCCAATTAATCAAAAATGAATTCTGCACGGTATACATCATTTATGGAGTTACGACAAGATAACCATACTTGCAAGTGCCTGACGGTATGCTTGACCAAATGCCCTTATCAAGATTCCAGAGCCCATCACAAGCAAGTTGGCAAGAAGCTTAGTAGCCTGAACAATCAAATAAAAGCAAATTAATTAAATATTCATTTTGTACACTATTTTCTGAATGAGTTGTGCCACAGGTTGATGAAAAACTAGATCAACTCTTCAATAAACCAAGTAGCATATCTACTGCAAAACTTTCGTCCAAACAGTAAACAATATTAACCCCACCAGAACAATAAACCAATCATCTCTCTCTCTCTCTCTTCCCTTTTAGTAGATGAGGGAGGATGAGGCTGTAATTGAGCCGTTAATTGCAAGATAGTAGATTAAAAAATGAAGACAATAACACAGGACACAGCCAGAAAACTAAGTCATGCATGGTCAACATATTAAAGAAACTTAAGGCAACAGCAGTAACCAAAAAATTTTAAAAAATAAAATAAAAGGAGCCAACATAAACTCATGCAGTACCAACCATATTTAGCACAAAGATGCATCTGGTAATATTCATAGTTCAGAGACAATAACATACTGGGTAAAATTACCCTAGTCAGACAAAATTTTCTGTTGGGATCCCAAAACAAATATTTCTTTAAAATTTTTTGAAGAGGCTAGTTACAAACGGACAGGCTATTAAACTGAAGCTCAAAATTACAAAGGCACCCAAAATACCATAATATATATCAGGCATATAACAAGCACAAAAGGCAATATGATCCATTTTAATCACAGATTTTAACTATATAATGCCATATTTACATTGTCATCACTATGAAATTATTGAGGCAACAGCCATCGTCATTTTTAACTAACATAAACCTACCATGTATACTGTTAGTAAACCCGATTCTTTTAAAATGACAAAATATTTTACCAGCAGAACATTTCATCAACCTTTTAAAATAAGTAGACATAAAAAAATCGAATTTTCTCATCATTTCCAAAGAGCCATATGGACCACCTAGACGGTAAATTGACCTGTTATTGTAGGCACCCAGCTGCCAACACCAGGTAATTCCTATTCCAAAATTTGAGATGCATTTCAGATGCATGAATAGGAAGTGATTCCTAAAGCCATGTTTGGTTACACTAAGAAATGAGAAATGAAATTCAATTCTTAAGACGAGTGTTTTGGGATTCCAATATTTTTATTTGGTATATTTCATCACACAAAAAAATAGAACTCAAATATTGACAAAATTTCCATAATTAGCTCCATGTTTAATAACTTTATGTTTTACAAGTAAATAAATTAATTTGGATATTAAGATTCCAAAAATACTGAGACATTCTAATTCTTTTGAAATCTCATTCTTAAATTTTTAAGAGATACCAAATATGAAAATAAAATGTGAATCTTATTTCCATTCCATTTGTTGATGTACCAAATGTGCCCAAAGTGTTTTCATGCATGCTATGTCAACCTTTCATGATACACTTGACGCTAGAGTTGATCTAGCTTGGCCGCTTCAAAAGCAGCTTCCAAGTAGCACTTGTCAACTATTGCATTTGGCTGCTTATCAGCATGTGAAATCAAATAAGAGGACATGAAAAAAAAGTGTATAACTAATAACCAAGTTTATAATGAACAATAGCGAACAGCAAAAACATGACAAGGCACAAAGAAACAAAGACATCACCATAAAATCAATCAAAATTGAGGATCTCAAGGGGAAGGGAATAATATATACCATCACTTCAGGGAAACCAGTGTGAACTTGGAACAGGAGGCACTAGAAAGATTAATTCAGAATTTGCAGCCTACAGCAGTCAAACACGTGAAGATAAGAATTTGCACATGCGTCTATGGTTAAGTGCATCAACATGTTGAGTGTGGTGTTGTGAGTGGAACTGTAGTAATGCTTTTAAAAAATAAAAAAAGATGAAAATCTTCTATTAAATGTGAATAATTTTCACATATAAATAATTGAGGCTTCACAAAGGCTTTCATTGTGCACAACTGATGCATTCAAACCCTCTGTAATTTAGCTCTCCGCCATATTGGAAACCACTATGACCTTCCTTATTAAATCTCCCTCCCATATAAGAGTTGCCACTAAAAGTCTGCCAGAAAGAAGATTAAATCTAAGATTTTACACGACCAACCTCGAGTGATAAATAATTTTCCCAAGACAAGCACATGGAAATATATAGAAACACCATGCAATACCTGTCTTCATTAATTGCTATCACATGATATTGAGCTACAACATATGCATGATTACAAAGTGAATTCAATACCATTATCAAAAGCACAAACAAAGTGGCTTTTTACCCACCACATTAAAATCCTAATAGCTCAAAATCCTAATAAATATTTTCATCTTTCAAAGACATGTTAAAATATTTTCTCCCATAATAATTTCTTTTCTCTGTCGATTATTTGAACCAGTGAATTAAACCAAAATATGAAATACCACTTAGAATTGACATCTCCAAACAATAAATTTCGAAGGTAAGCAATCGGAACTCAAATAACTGCCAAAATTTTGTTCAAAATAAATGAATCAGCTACAAGTCTTCAACCAGAGAAGAAGCAACAAAATTTATACGTGCAACAAACCAGAAAATTTTGTTTATCAAAAACCCCTCCAATTAAAAAGAACGACAATCAAAATAGAATAATATTCAGAGTGGAAAAACAACAATAGACAAAAACACATTGCATTGAAAATAGGGCACGTATTGGCACTCTTGAAAAGGAAGCGTAAAATTGCACTTACAGTAACAAAAGTTCCAGCTGCTCTTTAACCTCCCAGATTTTTTTTAAAATTTTTTTCTAATTAGGGTTTTCAAGGGAATAATGCGCTACAAATATTGCGGCGCCATAAGAGTAGGCCGGAGTTCCCCAACATGGCAGTTGCCGATCCGACTACAGGTAGAGATGGGATTGCTGAATGCCTTTGTGGGATCCAGTTTGGGCCTGACCTTTTATGAGTTGGGTCTGGACTATGATTTTTTGACCGATGCACCAATTTGCTAAGTCGGGTACGAACTCTTATATGTAGTAATATGAATCAAGAATACGTGACACAAGTGAGAGATAAAAAAAAAATACAGAAAGTTTTTCTTCTTTTCTCCCGTACACAGCTTTCTTGCTTTTTTTTTTCTTGTTTCATTTTTTTTATTTTTTTATAATATATAATTATATTAATACAATATATAATTATATTAATTTATAATGATATTATATTGTTTAATTATATTACATTATTATAATTATATAATTTATATTATAAATGAGATTTTTATTCCACATAAATCAATTTAGATATATCTAATTTATTTACTCTAATGAATATTTATTTCAGGTTACATAATATAAAATAAAAATTATAAAAAATAATAAAGTGATAAAAAAATATGGTTAATTATAATATATTTTATATTTAGTATATAAATTCTATAGTGTTTATCAATTTTTAAATTTGCAAATTTTATATTTGTAGGTATGTTATTTATGTTTATATTAATATTATTAAACGAATGTTTATGTTTTTTTTAGTTTATTTGTTACATAGTGTAGATGATTAGTTTAGATATATAGATTTATTTGTTATAAATTGTAGATTTATTATTAGTAAACTGTAGATTCATTTGGTATGAATTGTAGATTCATTTAGTAAGAATTGTAAATTCATTATCAATAAAATGTGAGTCTATTTTTTATTAAGTGTGAGATCATTTGGTATAAACTATAAATTTATTATTAGTAAATTATAATTTCATTTTTTATTAGATGTAGATTCAATAGTAATAAACTATATGTTCATTTTTTATCGAAACTTCTATATATAGATTTTATGGATTTAATGTAAATTGTAGTTCATTTTTTATAAATTATAGATTCATTATGAGTAAACTGTAGTTTAGTTTTTATCAACTGTATATTTATTTGATATAAATTATAGATTCATTATCAGTAAACTGTATGTTCATTTTTTATTAAGTTGATTAATACAATATAATTATATTATATTACAAAGTTATAATATAATAAATTCTAATAGAATATAATATAATTAATTTTAATATAATATAATATAATTAATTTATAAAATTATAATATATTTTAAAATAATTAATTAACATAATAATATAAATTATATTAAATTTTTATATTTAATTATATATAATAATATAAATTATATAATTATAATAATATAATGTAATTATATATTGTATTAATATAATTATATGGAATATATAAAAACATATAAAAATCTCATTTATAAGGAAAAATAAAACAAAAAAAATATGTGTAGAAGAAAGTTGTGCATGAGGTAGGAAAGCACTGATTTTTCTTTGAGGATGTACAAAATTCTATCATGTGATTTTCCTAATTAGCAAATATGGTCTCAGTTTCTTTATTAGCAAAATCTTAATATGTGGTATAATATTATTTATAAAGTGGTACTAAATCCGTAATTCTATTACATCCATCTGACATGATATAAAATTTTATACTTTATTTCAATTAATTATGTATTTAAAATTTAGATACATCATTTCTTCACTATAAATACAAAATTTATTTAAATTTATATATATAAAGTAAAAAAAATGAATGAATTATGTATTTAAAGTGAACAAATTATGTACTCATACATAATTAGTTGAAATAATATATAAAATCCAATATTAGATCATACAGATGTAACAAAAATTTAAATTTAATACTACTTTGCAAACGATATTATACCACAAGATAACGTCTTACCAATAAACAAACCACAAGAGCATATTTATCAAAAACGAAAATCAAATAATAGAATTTTATACTTTTTCTTTTTATTTTACTCCATACATGCCATGAACCCCTAGACTATATAAATAGGAGTCCATGATATAATTTATTATCTATACAAATAGATAGCTTTCAAGGCATTTCTAGTTACAGTGCTTTTATAACTTTTTAAAATAGAAATTATAGTGCCTTTATATAATATAATTATATAATATAATGGATAATTTATATAGAATGTGAAAATTTGTATCTATTTTTATCTTAATATACAATTTTACATAATTACATAATAGAATAAACAAATTATATGTAATATTTTATATATTCTTCATATCAACATATAAAATTTTACTTAATATGAAATTTTCAGTGTAAAAAGTTACACATAGATTTTAATAAAGTTATGTAATAAGACACTGTAATAATTATAGTGTCTTAGAAGCACTCTAAATATTACCATGCTAATAGAGATAATGCATGAATTGAACAAGTTTAAAATTATTATTTTTTGATTAATATACAGAAACACACACACATGGGTTAGAGATAAAACACACACTTCACAAAACTATAATAATTTACATTATTTATTTTAAAGTATATTAGATTATTTTTAAATTGCTAACTAATTGTAAGTTATTAGATTAAGATGTAAAAATTAATATGAATCTTTTTTTTTTTTTTTGAAAACCAATTGTTACTTTTATTCTAAAATATCAGAAGCTTTTAGGGCCAGAGTAGCATCAAAAAAGGATGGAGCCACCTGCTAATTAAGGGCTAGCAAAAGAAAGTACTCCTTAGTAAGAGCATCAGCAATACTATTAGCTTGCTTTTTAACAAAATAAAAGAAATTTTGTCATAGTAAGACTAATTCCTAAAAATCCTTAACCGCTAAACTAAACTCCAAATAATTTGGAGCCTTATCATATATAGCATCATCTACTAGAATTTTAGCATACTTCAAAGTGCACATTAACCATATGGAGAGAGAGAACTCAACCGCTTCCTACAGAGCTTGAGATTCAGTTTCCTTGACATTATACGTTCCTTGCAAAATCCATAATCTACAGGAAATAAAATTTTCTTTTCTATCTCGAATCACCATGCCCAAACCCCACAACTTGAGATCCCATAACAATTGATGCATCCCATAACCGATTTTACAGGCAGCCTGAAGACTCGATAGGATTGTATAGCAATATTTTGAAAATCAGACTGGATTGATCAATTGAATCAATAAAATTGAATCAACATTTTGAGGGGAGTCCATCACCGCGCAGTAGCCAATTATTCCTATGCTTCCAAATAATCTAGAGAATCGTTCCAACTCAGGCAGCCTTACCGTTATCTAGCATTTGTAGCATAGAATAAAATCAGTTTTGAATTGACTTCACCAAACTTAGATTGAGATTCAGTCCAAAGACTTGCCAACATTGCTTGGCATACGCACAGTTCAGAAATTTGAATCATTTTAAATAATCACTCTTTTACGTAAAGAAAATTACTTTGCTTGTAATAAATAGTTTAATAATTTAATATGAATAACATTTAAATATTTTGGAATTAAATTATGAACTTAGATTTGATTTTATTATAAATTTTTTAAATCATTTTGAGTCTCCATCAAATTTAAATTAGGTTAAATTATGAATAAAAATTAAGAATTAACAAATAATATGACACATTACAACATAATATTTTAAATGAAAGGGTGCAATTGAAAATAAAAAGAGTAGAAAGCGAGTGAACTAGCGTAGGGATGTAATCAAGTAGAGTCGAATAGAACTCTATCAGTTTCAAACTCAAGTTCAATTTTAAAGCTCGATCGAGTTTCAATTTTTAAACTCGAGCTCGAGTTCAAGTTCGATCAAATATTCGAATACTCGAGTTTGACTTTATTAAACTCATTTATGTAAATAATTTTAGAAACTCAATTAAGTTCGAATAAGTTCGATTACACATTGATCTATTAAACTCAATTGGTTAATGTTGTAAATATGATAAATTTAAGGCATAACTTAATAAAATTATTTAATATTATCTAAGCTCGATTAGATTTGTGAGCTCTTAAGTCAAGTATTTTAATATTCAAATTCGGCTCACTTGATTACTACAAGAGCTTGAGTTTGGTCCGATTAATCTCAAATAAATTTCAAGTATTTTTCAAATAGATCTTGAATAATTTAGGAGTTATCTCGATTCACTTACACTCTAAAATTGGTGCGGTATTCTCGTTTCCAATTACTCGCCATATCCGGGTATCCGCCAAGTAAGACGCGGAGGTACCGTTTCACAATTGGTGATCAAAGTCAGCAGCTTCTCCACGATTTCCATTGTTCAATCAAAATCAGAATCACAAGGAAATAGTTCTCCATTTCGTCCAAATGGTTAGCCCAAGTGGCCAAGTGCCAACCGCTTGATATTCCAAACCTGCTGGATATGAGAAGCGGAGGGTTACATGTATTTCGATTAAATTTTAATATTGGGAAAACAAAGAACTTAAGCTTCTATTGTTATATCTACCTTTTATGCAATTTACGTCGTACTTTCTTTCAGCATTCTTTGTTCTGCAAAGAAGCTCGGATTTTTATGGTTCTGCTTTGCGTATCTTAAACCATAATTGGAAAAATAAAATTGCAAAATATTTTTGCATTTTAGACTGATTAGTACAAACGTTGATAATTTTGAACATTTACCAATGATCATATCAAACTCTTCAGATAAAACAGAGGAGAATTGTTTCGTTAGATGCCATGTCCTGCGGCAGTATATGTAGTTTACATCGTACTCATATCTACACTCCAAAACACAAGGAATTGAACATATAGGCGCACTATTCCTTTTTTCTTTCGTTACGTACGGGGTAGCACCCTAAACCATACCTCACAAGAATCGGTATGCAATCCAAATTCATTTCATCAAGACAAGTTAACATCCCATTCCATGGTTATGACTAATGATAAGCAATAGGTAAGAAATATGCTACAGGATTGCTCAAGGTTCAGAGGAATGGGGATTTAAACTACAATTGAAATTGTTATTTAAGTATTTTCCCTTTTTCTCAAGAAGAAAAAGAAAATGCAGACAATTTTAAGTCCTAAAGCTTAATCATCAGTCCTCACCCCATTCCTATATGGAAAAATCCAGAACAACTGGTCATCACATACAAGAGGATCAATCAAATTTCTTCCTACTGCTCTCATAGAATGAAGGAGAAACCAAATCTCTTACCATTGTTATCAGAATGGATTAACAAGTAATCGAATAAAATCTGCAAGGCAATTCAAGTTATGCCCATCATATTGAATATAGGAAGGATTTACTAAGTTACCCCATCCTGTGCCTTTTTTTTTTTTTTGAACTGCCCGTCTAAACCGGTCTATCTGGTCTCTTGTATTTGCAGCTTCCAGGAGCAAAAATCAACACATACTGGTAACAAATCTAAGCGCACCAACAACATATAATATTGATTTAGGAAGTGAATCACTTGTGTGAAACAGCAGGTTGAATTGCCACTGACGGTGATGAGCCCAAAGGAATCCAAGTATTCAAGCATGGAGTTTGTGACCCAATCCCTCTCATGATACTCCTGAAAATTCTCCTTTGATCCAAGGACAGCCTTGCGCTCCCTATCTTACGGTGCCTGTTATTGGCATCATAGAATAGAAGCCCTTCAGGTGCCATGGGACTTGCTGGTGCTTGACGTTTTCTTTTCTTCTTTAACAGATTCCACAGTAGCTTGTCAACTTGTGATTGCTCTTCCTCAATGCCTAAGAGCTTAAGAGAGACATCAAAAGGGAAAAAGTGATTACAAATTGTTTCCAACCTGTTTTATCAGCATCGAATTCCTCGCAAGCACATTTTAATGTAGATGCATAATGTTTCCGTTAAAACCAACTCTTAAATAGTTCATAAACATCAATTGCTTTTAAGTACAACAATTGCTCTTTAAGTATGAAGTGTTTCACGTTTTTCTTATATATTTAAGCTATGTTGATACACCGCACCCAAGTGCTTGGAATTAGCTTAAAATCCAAAGAATAATGACAAACTGACAACCTCACATATTACATTTTCTGTCATCTGTTTGATAGCATAATAGATTATAAATGGGGTTCAAAGTATCACTACAGATAATGATAGAAAGAAGAAACAATAGATTCAAAATGTGAAAAACAAACTCTTTGATTTTGCGTGCTGTATCATTACAGTAAGAATGCATGTTGATTGCACCTGGCAGTAATAGAATAACTTGTGGAGTCATTCTTACAACTTGTAAACAGGCAAATTGTGCAGGTGGGAGCACACAAATGCACGCATGCGTTTGTGCAGAAGGACATCATTTTTCTTTCTTATAACAACTAAGTTTCATTCTGAAATTTGCAAAACTATAGCGTCGGCCCAAAAATAGAGCAGTCCTTTACCAGTGAGGAGGCCATCACACTTATCACTTAGGTGAAAGAATGCAGTCTCTCTACCATTGCATTTTCCTTTTTAAATAATATGAACACATATTCATTAAGTGAAAGTGTGTGGGACTGGAAGTGCCAATTCTTGATGATCCATTCTGCTGAAATAGCCTTTACCTCATTTCAGTGCTTACCGTTAAAATATAAAATCAATACTTCATAGGTCATATGAATGAATAAATTGGAAAGAAGTGCTTCAGCAAAAAATTATAATCAGTGAATCACTTGTACCTTGTGTTCAGTATAAGGTTCCATATGCCCAGCTTCAGGAAGAGAGTGGTGTCCCTTCAATCTGGGCATTCCTTCTTCTATCGTCTTTAACTTGCATGTTGCCTCAAATTTCACTTGTTCTGCCACTATAACTTTCTTCCTTACATTCTCTAACTCAAGCCTTCCATCTCTAATCATTCTTTCCATCTCCACCACCATGGCCAATAAGCGCACACATGTTCCATTCTTCATATCATCCTTGAGGCCCTTCACATACTCTACCATTGGATTACACATCTTTCCTGCCAATTCCTGCATTAAATTTTCGACACCACCCTCCACAGAGCCAAGAATTGCATTCACATTTTTGAATATAGCTTGAAGGAGTTTCAGTGTTATGAAAAAAATGTTATGGTTTTGACTATGCAGAGTGGATACAAAATAGATGGCTTTCTGGAAGAGCTTGTGGAGGGAGGCTCGGTGACTGGAAAGGGTCTCGAAAATGTCATCCTGGCAATAGTTGACTTGGATTTCAATTTGTCTAAGCAGGTGCACAAGTTTTAATAAGTTCGTTTGTTGCTTCTTCAAGAGTTCTTGGCCAGCTATAGTAGCTCTGGCTGCATAATCTTTTTCCTGCACAAGTGTAGCTCTAGAGAATAATGAACGCGGAAGGTTCAAGGCCAATCCAAAGAGACATTTTCCTACTTCGCAGTTCACTTGTCCAAGGTTATCGATTAACAGCCTTAAACAATCTTCTAGGACTCAAATAAATTGTTCCGAAGCAGATAACTCGGGAATCTGGCTCATATTTCCAGCCTCTTATAGAACTCAATACCAAGATAGATAAGTAATGAAATGAAAATCGAAATCAAGCACTAGATGAAAATAAAAAATCATTTTTTACATGAAAAAAAATCTAAGATCATTTGCTAAAATAAAAAAAACCATCTAAATTTTGCCCCAACACACCCCTTGTCGTCGGAAATGATCTTACCACAAAATCGGTGCACTCAAAGGATGCATAAAAACGATCTAATTAGCAAAAGATGATTGAATACACTCTCCAAATTGAATAATACCCTCTCCTTAGCTAAAAACTCATTAATCTAGCCTTTCAGCAAATGAAAATGTGTATTATAACGTTTCCAAAAATTTAAAACATGCACCTGATCTAGCTTTCTTACTCTTCCTGTAGAAGCAACCTGCGATTCCAGTCCATTTATGTTTCTTCCCTGCCAATAATTTAACACAGATTATGAAACAACCTCAAAAGTAACTAATCCAAGTCACTTAATAGGAATTGCTTACTTGAGAGTAATGATTATCGATGATGATGGTAGTGAATCGTCCTTCTTCGGCCATTTCCCTAGTTTTTAAACCAACCAGGGTGATCAACGGAATCGCCAAAGAAGCAAACACTTCTTCCGCCTGCAAATTTCAAATTTATCAGTGCATGTCGAAAGCAAAAGCTAATCGAGATTAAGAAAATTCCAGCAGAGAGACGGCGAAAGTACTTCAAGCAAACCGGCGTTTATTTGAGACTTAAGCTCGTGATATGCCATCTTCATTTGCTTGTGGCGAGTGGCCAGCGTTTTGAGCTTCAAGCAAAGCTCATTCTTCGACGGCGTTATCTGGCATCTTTGGTGCCGTTTCGCCATTTTTAGCGGGAAGCAGCTCATCTAACACAGTAACTAGAATTTTGAATAATTGACACGAGTTTACTTAATTTCTGCTTTTATATTTTTGAAATTGGAATACAATTATACCCCATATTTAATTAAAAAAAACTTGCACAATGGGCTTTTACGTAATGGACCAAGCCCATTTAACCAACATATTTTTAGAGATTTAGGCTTGTTTATTTCTCAAAAAAATATTTTTTAGAAAAATAATTTTTATATTTTTTCTATTTAGTGTATTTAAAAAAAGTTGATTAACATAAAATATTTTTCTAATAAAAATTAATCAGATTTTCAAGAATATAACTTTTCATTTTGTAAATAAAAAATTAATTTTAAAATTTTAACAAACTTATTTAAATAAAAAATAAATTGTATAAAAATATATATTTATTATCACTCTGATATATTTCCTAGTAGTACTATCACCGGTAAGGATGGAACAAACTTGGCTTTTGCATTGCATCAAAAAAGTCCAGTAGGTCAGGAAAAATCATCCACGATAGCTAAAAAATACTTAGCTCCAGAAATAGAGGTAATACAATAACGCCCCCGTACATCAACATGAAGGAGATTAAAGGCTTTTGTTGTTTAAGACTGAGGAAATGGTTTCCTACTATTTTTAGTTAAAGGGCATATAGAACATAAGGTTTCAAGCAAGGAATATGTTCTAGTTTCTCAAAAGATGGATGACAAAGTCGAGCATGCCACTCAGAAAAAGAAATTGAATTAGATGAAGGAGAAGATGCAGAATAAGAAATCAAACAGTAGTACTCGACACTTCCCAAAAAAAAAAAAAAAAAAAAAGCGGTTACTGATTCACCACCACCGAGCAAGAGACGGCTATTTGTTGCTCCTCTGCTCTGATACCATGGACAGAGAATGAAAGTAACTGCAAAGCTTCTAATTGAAGCTGAGAGAGAACTGATTTTATTAATAAAACTATTTTTTTTTAAATATGTCAATTAATGTTAGGTTTGTTTTTAGGTCTGCGAATATTGCAGCTCATTTGCTTTCTAGACATGCAATTTCTGTGACAGACTATAGGGAATGGTTTGATACTGTCCCCTTCTTTCTCATGTAAATCTTTCTGATCTGGGTTAGTGAATTTTCCATTGATTTCCCAAAAAAAATGTCCATTAACAACCACCTATACAACCTCTTATACTAATTGCGTATAAGTACATGATGAGCTGGCAACTAACGAAAACAAGTTACTGTACACTACTGAGATACGCAATAGCTCCGATGGAAAAGGAGCTGGGCCTTGCATTCAAGGGTGACCAAAAGAAGGTGCTCGAGGCGTCAGTGTGAGTATAATGTGTAACTTGCGGTTGTGTGATTATTTGTTGAATATGTTATCACTTGGCTTTGGAGTGAACTTTGTTTTCCAATCTGCAAATAAAAGAGAAAATCTATCACCCACGGTTTGTTACTTCGACTGACAGGATATCCAAAAGTTTTGATACAACAATTTATCAAATGGGCTAAGCATATTTGAAGAGAAGATGGCTGGACTTTGTCTTGGCGCTAAAATAACCAAACCATTGTTTTTATCTCCAGAATATTAATCACTAAACTGTGCTCCTTTATTGCATGGCTGCAGGCTATGTATGAAAGGGAAGAAATGGAAACGAATGGTGTTTTAGAGTCCCGTAGAGAGGCACAGTTCCATGCCTGCACCCTTGATAGATAATAAAGAAAAATATGGTGACTATCTTCAAAAACAGAAAGAAAGAAAATCAGAGAGTCTTCACACCATCAGTGATGGAGCCATCTTTCGTTATTGGGAATATCATTTACAGTCTTTACGAGCATTGCTCTTGCACAAGTCGTAGCAAAAAGGGGATGAGCAGTTGAATGTTTTCCGTTTCCCTCCCCTGGTGTCACCTATCAAAATGCACTGTATTCCCTCTGGTTAAGAACCTCGAATACGAGGAAGTTGCCAAACGAGTTGCCAAATCATCGACTACTGAAGGAATTTCAAATATAATTGATATATACAGGTATGTAGTCATTGAGAATATGTAAATGCGGTAATTTCACATTTAACATTTTCTCATGGTCCTAACCAATGTTGCAAATATGTGATAAACATCTTTGACGAAATAGCTGTAGCTATTCAAAGTCCTGCAATGTGGAGATAAGTTGTTTAATAACCTCATGAGACTTATCTGAAAGGATGTTAATATTCATTTGCTGTGTCCTCTTCTGGTAGATCAATAGGAAAACGATATGCCAGAACAGACGAACTTGGGACGCCCTTTGCAATTACTGTGTATTCAACTTCCTCGGTTACAATTCGGGAAAGAGATAGCAGAGTTAAGATCCGTGTCCCTGTGGAGGAAGTTGCCAATGTTGTTAATTAAAGAGATGACTGAAGGTCAGAGAGCACATGGACTGATTTTCTGTATAAATACTCCAGTACAAAATCTGTGCCTGAAGAGGATTAATAGAATTTGGAGGTTCTGGCTTTTGTCATATGGTATTTGGAAAAGCTATATTATCAAATATGCTTAGCCCATTTGACATAATATGCCATAAAGAGTGAAAGTAAATATGCAAATAACAGATTTCATTTCTTTACTCCTGAACCATGATTCCTCATAATTTTCTCGTAACAAATGCCATTTTGCAATGTAATTTAAGCATTTAGTGTTGATCGCATCTTCAACTCATACAAACTCCTTCTTGTTCTCTTAAATCTTGTGCGTGAATTAATTTGGATCCGAAGCTTAAATTGCATAGCATCTAGATTAAGTTAGCATATTTTATCATCCATATTTATTAAATTTAATTGAAACACAACCAAAATTTAATGATTTTGAAATTACAAATTGAAATTTAAGACTAGTGATAATATTAATAACTACAAGTGAAATTAAGTAAGACACAAACTATAGTCACAGAGAGTAATGAATAATAATAGCTTATCCTTTCAGGTAGCATTGTAATTTATGGGTGTGACGTGCAACCATCCATCACATGGCATTTGTTCCAACCTACAACAACAACATAAGCTAGAAATAGGCTTTCAAAGAAAAATTCTCCGTCTCCAACCAGCAAAGCTCTAGAAGGGCAAGTGATCACCCCCACCAGAGACAGAGATGGAAGCTGCAGCACTATTGCGCTCTGCATGACAAAGTTGGCGAAGCTTGGTAGGTACATACCAAATGGCGAGACGGGGATGTGCATTGAAAATAACATCAATATCCCATCCTTGTCTTGCTGCTATGGTCACGAGTGGCTTGTAGCATGCCTGTCTCCATGCTCCAACATTTTCTCCTCGTTCCTTGAAAGCTCTCCTCAGTGCATTCGAAGCTTCCTCATCAAGACAATGAAGGGCATAGCAGTGCACATAGTGTCGCATTTTGGGCTTGTTGATGTAGCTTGCTCCTGCCTTCTTGGCATACCTAAACACCTGATTTGTCACCTACATCAAACACAAGCTAGCTTTAATATACTTAGCTTTAATATACTTTCTCATCTTACCAACCATTCTAAAAGTTCTTGCCAATGTGACCACTCTCTTATATTACTATAAATCCATATAGTGAGGGCACAAGCAAAAATTTTCTGATACAACAGTATTGCTGATACAAGCCTAGCATGTCCTGGTTAATGTAACAGTGATGTTTATGTACGTGAAGACTTTGCTGCTCTTTCCGAGCTGCAAAATTTAATGATTTTCCAATGTCCTGGCTAAAGAATTCTTTTGGTCCTAGAAATCAATAATCATAGTCAATCAATGCGGGCTTTTGCATGCCCTCTTGTAGGAATCAATTTAGCATCCACCATGCAATAGAGTTGGGTTCAAATCCGGATAACCAGCTGTTACTCCCTGAACATGCCACGTCATGGCAAGGACAGAGCAAAATCACATGTTAATTGAAGAATTTATAAGTACATTAATAATAAGTCCCTCCTTTCTGCATGTCTTTAAGCCTAAAAAGTGTACAGGCCCACGAGACCGTACGTGACTTGTCACCTTTTGCTTGGAACAGCTGTCAAACCCGTACCACATAGGGAGTAGTGTATGGGCCCGTGAAAAGACTCATCCAGAGGCCCAAAATGTGGGGTCTAGATACACAGAACAAATTAAATGGCCCAGAGACGTTTTTGTGTTACCTTGGCGGGGCATTTTTCTCCCCTCTCCTTGGCAATGTTCTGGACTTGAATCAAGAACTCACGACACTGCTCGTAGAGATGGAAGAGGTAATCAAGGCCGTTCTTCTTTCCACGTGCTACTTCCCCAGGCTCCGTCACAATAAATGGGTGCTCGCGCTGTCTCTCATACCCACCTGCACCCCCATTTTCATCGTTTTCGTTTTCATCATCTGGATCAATATCCACCACCTTCCTTTGGCCCTTCCTCCGTCGCTGCTGCTGCTTCTTTCTCTCCCCTACTGCTGCCACCTCCCACGTTCCACCTCCGCCGCTCCCTGCCGCTTCCTTCTCTTGCTGCACCGGCTCTTCTGACAACCCTATATTTTAATGGGCAGGTTGAGAATAACTAAAAATACCTTGAAATTACAAAAGGAAACACAAAAGAATTAAGAAGATTATTAATGCTTGCATTTCTTTTGCAAATTTTAAACATGAAAATAGTCCAATATCGGACACCAAAGAAAAAAGTCCAAATTTGGCTTCAACATAGATTTGAACTCTTAACTTTTCAGCCATGGAAATGAGGCCATGACCACTGAATTAAATTCTCATTGCTATAACCCGATATTTATCGAGATGTTCTTGAGATGCAACAGTTGCGACTTTCGAGCTTCTATTCCAAATATTGACACACAAGTAACCGAAACAGAATGCAAAAGCTACTCATTTAAAACAGTAACATATTCTTGGCCCAGTTCTAAAGCCGTCAGTTGGAGTATGATAATGAGATTGCAAATTCGAACTCAACTAAGCTTAACTAACTAAAAGAACTGTATATTAACTAAAAATGTAAATGCATTTGATTATAGGAAATCAAGAAAGCATGGTAGAAGCGAACCTTCTTGAGAAAGGGCATCAAGTGCATTGGTAGTATCACCCGACGCAAAATGTCTACGACGAGAATCCTCGTCGTCAAGGCGCCTCCTTTCAGCTCTAACAGCAGCCTTAATACCAAATCTCTCACCCACAAGAAGATCCCACCTAAAAATCTGAGACAAACTGTTCATCATCTCATCTAGCTCTTCGTCCTTCATGTCCACAAGCGTGCTCACAGTAAACCCTAGCTCCGCTATCTTCGCTGCTGTGTAGTACCTTATCCCATATGCCTGAAACAACTCCTCTAGCCCACACAGCTCCCTCGGCCTCAACGCGTACCCCGCTTGCAGCTGCTGTGGCAGTGGAGCCACCGGTTCTAGCAGACGGTTAGGTGGCGGCGGCACCACTGCTCGTGGGTCCCATTTGAACAAGCTCGCTGTGAAGGCCTCTGGATCCATATATACATGCGTGTTTTGAACTCAAACTTTGGTTTGCTGTAGGGGGTGGCAAGGTGTGGACTACAGACTGATATAAAGACGGACAGGTGTTTGGATTGTGTTCCGAAAATACCCTTACAAGCGTCCCTTTTTTATTTATTTATTTATTTTTGTTGGAGAAGAAGGTAACAGAAATTGGAGGCTTGATGTTGTCTCGTTGGGACTTGACAGTTGGGATCCAACCAGTCAGATGGTGCGTGATTTGGTTCCCTTGCACTTACATTCTTTGTGGTTCCAATATCCACTCCCCTTTTGACACGTCATCCAGTTGTGGCTTTCGCAACCATTACTCCCGTACTCAATCGTTTTTCTAAATTGCATAATGTGAATTAATATATATTATTAATTTTAATTTTAAGATGAATTTCAAATTATATGTATTATTAATTTTATTTTTAAAATTAAATTTTAATTTATATTTACTTATTTATTAAATAATTTTATATTACATCATTACTTATTATTTTTATACTATATTATAAAAATTATTATTTCAAAGTTTTTAACCAAAAATTTTAGAAAAATTGTCATATAAAAAACCTTCTAAATAATAAATTAAAAAATAAAAATTTTAAATAAAAATTTAAATTATATAAAATAATTTATGAATATAAAATTTAAAATTAAAATTCTAAAAAACTTCTAAATGGAAAATTAAAAAAACTAAAAAATGAAATTCTAGATAAAAATCAAAATTTAAATCAATTCTATTAATTATTCAAATTTATGAGTATAAGAGTCAACAATAATATAATAGATTATCAAAATTATTTCATTCAAATTTAACAAATTTTTTGTTTTTATTATAACTATATTACATATGTATATTTGCAATTATTTACAAAATTTATTTTATTATAAAATATTTAATATTATTTATTTAATTGATTATGAAAAATATTTTATTTAAATTTAATATATTTTTTATTAAAATGAACCCATAAATAAAATTTTCTTATAATTATTTCATTTATAGTTATAAATTTAAAAATATTTATTTTATATATTTAATCATATTTTTTATAAAATAATAATTAATTATGTTATAAAAATAAATATTAAATTTGTGTGGCAACTAATTGATTTTAATTGTTGTTAACTCAGTAGTATTAGGTTAGGGTCTATTGTAAGTATAGTGCATCCGAGTGTTGTAGATTATTTCTCCTTGACTTTCTCGTTACGACATAGAGTTTTTCGACTTCGTTGGAGTTGCCCGATCTGTTTTCGACTTCCTGGTTCAACTTATCAGACATCCCAAAGCTGAAGTGCGAAAATACCCCTTATCTGTCCTTAGCTTTGAATTCACTTAGCCGCAGCACAATTTTTCCCTCTTCGATTATGCAAACAATTTTAAGGTTTTTCTTTTCTTTATTTAGTTGGTTTTATTTCAATTTATTCACAAATTACAATACATATACCACGTTGAATTAACCAAACAAAACTTATTAATAATTCTTTTAAAACACACAAGTGAATTAGATGTTATCAATTTCATTGATAATTAGCTGGTTAACAATATATATTTTAAAAGATATTAATTTCAAATTAACTGAAGTAAACTTATTAAGAATGGAGATTTTTTTTAAAAAAAAAAAAACTTAAATTATTTTTTCTAATTCCTACGTTTAACCAGAAAAAGCACATATAGATTAATCATATTTGATCTCATTAGTATCGAGCGAATTGATTGAATTTAATTTCATATTTGTATGATCTATATTGAATCAAATCATTTTGATATTAAGTAACTAATTAAGAACAGCCAAACGGATTTTTCAAACATGATTTCAAATTCAAACCCAAGAACCGTGAGTTCAGAAATGAACATTTAAAAAAAAAGAAACGAAAAGAAAACGCCACTTTGGTTGCAACTCTGCAAACCAATTAGATTTTTTTTTTTTTTTTGGGTGGTGGAGAACAATGCGCAGATAAGTTCATTTTTCAGTCAAGGCGCAATCGGTAAATTCAAATAATTTTATATATAAAACTTTATTGAACGATATAAATTAAAAGCAATTAGTATTCCTTGGCCATGGAGAAATACAAAATGCAGGGAAAGTACAAAAACCCGTCAGGTGTTCCAGCTGCTGGTACTAAAAACGCAGTTTTTGTACTTTCAATGAGGAAATTAAAAGAACACTTAATAATTATATTAAATATTTAAAATTTTTTAAAATTTTATTTTATAATATTTTTTCATAAATTTTAATATTTTAAATATTTTTAACAATACCATATTCAATGCTTAATTTAAAAATATTTAATTGATAAATAAAAAAATTTTACTTAATAGATTAAATAATTTTAATATATCTTATTAATATATTTCTTACAATTATCACTATTTATTATTATAATTATTTTTTTATTGATACACTATAATAAAACTTTAAAATATCTAAAATAAAATTGTACAATAAAATGTGATAAATCTGTAATTATTCAATTTTAAGTTTACCTTTTACACTTGAATTTTTTTAAAAAAATTAGTGTAATTAATTTAATAATAATAATAATTTAATTCTTACAATTCTGAGTATTAAAATCATTTGAAATTATTTGATACTTAATGTTTTTAATAATTAATTTTCAATTTTATTAAATAACACGTTATATAACTCATATTCGTCTCAGTATCTACTGCCCCCGTTTCTACTTGCAACTTGCGCTGTGTGATTGATAATTTGAATAAAAACCAATGACTCTGTTACGTATCGAACATTCAGCTGGTGTTGCAGAATATGCCCTAAGATAAAAACTAACCTGAAAATCTATACGTTACAGAGTAACAAAAATCTTTTTTCTCTTGTCAAGGAAAAAAAAATTTTCGGTCAACCGCACAGTGCCTCTGGACTACGAATGGAAATGATGATATGTCACATCTCTGATAGATGCTAACAATGCATCAGTTCTTCATTCAGCAGGCTGCCCTTATATAAACAGTACTATTCCTTTTACCTTGTCCTAACCTATCCTTTCATTTATGTAGACTCTTTTAATTTAGTTTTACATTTTTTTTTCGAAAATGCAATTTATTTCGTTATTTGTTAAGTAATTAAATCTAAGCTTCAAAGTGAAAGATTATAGTTTTGAAACTTTTTTTTTATCTTTTTATGATTGTTTTATGCAAATAATAATAATACTAATCCTTTCAATTAAATAATGATAATAACCATAATAATTACCAGAATAAAATTAATTATATTGTCAATTCAAATCTGTTTGAAAAATTAATATCGATATTATTATAATTTTCTCTAATTAAACTCTTTCATTCTGTCTCTTATGAATTCTCCCACATGCAAGCTAGTTTAAATCCGTTTTCTTATTCACTCATATTCTCTTCTTCGAGTAGAATGAATAGTGTTTGTTTGTGAGGATCCATCTCTTGAAAGTTGTGAACAAGGATTATAATTTCCATTTGGGCAAGATGAGGATCCATCTCAGTAACTAGCTAATTAGATGATTCCTTTTTAAGGCAGATTCCTCCATTTATTTCTCATTTTACAAAATATTGATCGTCATTTTTAAATGTTTGGTTTCATTCAAATAGCAGGTTCTTGAAGAAATGAAACTTTATGACATTAACAAAATATTAAGAATTCATATTTTATTAGATTAGGAGTTTCAGAGCTTTTTTTTTTTTTTTTTTAAGTCTTGGGGTGGCATCTGAGTGCCAATATCATATGATCCGATCATCCTAATCTTATTACATATCTTCCAAAATTGGGCTAAGCTTTTGTTTGTAATTTGGGGTTTATTGTTTAATGATCATGGAACTTAGTTTAAGCTTAGCTATTGGATTGTCTTCCTTTTTTTTTTCCTCATGAAAATTAAATTTAAATATTTTGTAGATAGAAATGTTCATAGATTGATGAATGCTGTTGTAATATTTATTGTATTTATTTGAAGCAGATGTGATGAATGCATGAATCTGAGACCATTCTCTTGTAATTGTTAATCTTAGAAAGCATCGAGATTTAGCAAAAGGAATGTTTAGATTCTATAACATGTGGACAAAGCATTATGAGAATTGTGGAACAGGTTTGGAGTATTCCAATTTATGGTTGTTCGATATTTCAAGTTATTTTCAAATTTATTCTTCTTAAGCCTAAATTGAGGAAGTTAAATTTAAAACATTTTAATAGCATTTCTAAAATAATGGAACAGGGGAGGATTCTTTTAGAGAATGCTCAAAGGAATTTATAATTAGATCCTCGAAACATTTTGTTGGTGGAGGAAGAAAAAGATTATTTTAATCATCTCAGGTAATTGGTAAGGTCGGAAGAAAACTTCTCCAAGCAAAAATCAAAAGTCAAATGGATTAAGGTTGGTGACTCTAATTCCAAGTTCTTCCATTAAGTAAGTAATAAGATATCTAATCTTTTGGCTGATGGAGTTTTGGTTTCTGAGTAAGCTGCCATTAGAAAGCCATTGTTGAGTTTTATCAGAAGTTGTTGAGTACTTCTGCTAATAAAAATATGAGCCTTAATCTTGTAGTTTGTGTAGCTAGCGCTATTGTAAGTTGACATGCTATGTTTAGATGTTTCTGATAAGGAAATCAAAGATGACCTCGTTATGATGGTTTTAATAATATAATTTTTTAGAAAATATTGAAGCATTCTTAGATATAGATATGTTTAAGCAAGCTTAAACTCTTGACTTTTTGGGGCATCACAAAACCTTTATTGTCTAGCTAAAGTTGAGAGATGTGATGAACAGTTGTTAAGTATCAACTGGATTAGGCTGATCTTTCTTTCTAGCATGATCCATGAGTTCAGGACCAATCAATGGTTGATATGTTTCCTTAAGTTTTCAATCCAAGATGTTGATGTAAAGAGCAAAAGTTAAAAATCTTTGGCAACATGGTTAACGGCAATTATGTGATCTTCTCGATGATATCACTAATATAACCTGGGAGTTTGTAAAGCAAAACTTCTAGATTTCTGAGGCCATTATTGATCTATCAAATGCAAGCATTCTAAGTCTGGGGAGTTCACTGTAGCTTCTGCTCAGTATGCTTTTAGAGAGTGCTCTCCTAAAGTTATCTGGTGAAAAGAATAATGCAGATATAATTATGTTCTTGTTTTAGTTTTATAGGTTTTGAAAATGCTGCAGGTTAACTTTAAATTAATCAAATGAGATTGTGTGCAAGATGATTTTGTATGGTTTTTACATAGTTGAAGAAGAAAACCATTGAACAATTATTCTTCAAATGTCCATTTTCTACTAACATTTGGAGCATTATTTTGAAAACTTGTTTGATTTATAAAACTATGTAACATTGGTCCAAAGAATGGAGTTGGTTTTATAGGAAGAAAGCTGGTAAAAGTATCTTAGCCCAAGTTAGAAGAATTGAATTCACTGCCTTTATTTATCACATACAGAAAGCAAGAAACAATGGAGTTTCCAGAGAGCAGAGTTTTGCATCGAATCAGGTTAGCTGTTCTTTTGAAGGTGTTTTCAAAGTTACAATAGTCTCATGTGTTTGTTCCTCTGTATAGCAATGACAGAGTTAAATGGTTTGTTGTTGTTTTGTTCTTTGATTTGTTGTAATGAATAAATATTAGAACAAAATAATATTATTTATTATTATCGTTCAACTAGATGCAGTGTATAGTGGACCATACATAACACATTATTATTATTATTATTAAGAAGCATGAAAATAATAAATAAATTTTTTTAAAAAATGATATTAAAAATTATTATAAAAATAATAACAATGAGTGGTTTAAAATTAAAATGATATTAACAAAAAAAAAAAAAAAGGTCATAGTTTCAAAAAGGACATTTTTCAAACTAAAGCAAATTTTAGCTTTATCCCCGAACTGAGCAAGTTGTCCATGAACGAGAGTGCGGACAAAAGAGTAAAGGTGGGACTGGATTATATTTGACGGCAAACAAAACACGACCTTATAATTCACGCCTGGTAATTATGACCAGTCGTCCGACCACCACCACAAATTAGCAAGCCCGATGATGCCAACAAGTTACCCGCCATTTTTATTTTTCTAAACACAAGGGAAACTTTTCCTTGTCGTTCGCGAACGACAAGGAAAGTTTTCCCTCCTGTGAAGTCGCTTGCCATTGTCTCTTTCGTGTCTCTCCCTCGTCTACAACAAACTGCAAATCCCGTCATAACCCATCTACCGAGTAGTATGCAGAGCCGCGTGGCAAGAAGACTCATTAGTAAGGCTTCCGTAGTGGGCATCACCAGACCCACCAATTCAGATCACGACGTATTCTTCTGCCTTCTAGAAGCGTGCAGACTATCACGTGACTTAAGTACCACAATCGAAACCCACGCAAGAATCATCAGATTTGGTTACGGAACTCATCCATCTCTTACATCTTCGCTCATTTCAACGTACGCAAATTGCAACCGCCTCAATCTCGCTTACCAAATCATCAATCAAGTCTTCTATTGGACCGTTGATCTGGTGGACCTGAATATGATCATCGAACATCTAACGAGGATTGGAGAATATGATATTGCCAAGAAGATGTTTGATAAAATGCCTGAGAGAGATGCGGTTACGTGGAACTCAATGATTGGAAGTTATGTTAGGAATGCAAGATTTGATGAGGCGCTCAGATTCTTCCAATTAATGCTTAGGTCAAATGTTGAGCCTGACGAGTTCACATTTGCATCGGTTATGACTGCGTGCGCGAGGCTAGGAGCTCTTGATCGTGCTCAATGGGTGCATGAATTGATGGTCCGGAAAAGAATTGGATTGAATTTTATTTTGAGCGCAGCGTTAATAGATACGTACTCAAAATGTGGTAGGATTGAGACTGCGAAAGAGGTGTTTGATAGCGTAGACCGTAGTGATGTTTCTGTTTGGAATGCTATGATCAATGGGTTAGCAGTTCATGGGCTTGCTTTTGATGCAATGGCCGTATTTGCAAGGATGGAGGCGGAGAATGTGTTGCCTGATTTAATTACTTTTCTTGGAATCTTAACGGCTTGTAGCCATTGTGGGTTGGTTGAAAAGGGTCGCCTGTATTTTGATTTAATGAAACGGCGGTACTCAATTGAGCCGCAACTTGAGCATTATGGGGCAATGGTTGATCTTTTAGGTCGAGCTGGGATGCTGGATGAGGCTTATGCTATGATAAAAGCAATGCCGATGGAGCCTGATGTTATTATATGGAGGGCACTTCTTAGTGCTTGTAGAACGCATATGAATCCGGAGCTTGGTGAAGTTGCTGTGGCTAATATATCACACCTTAAGAGCGGGGATTATGTGTTGCTATCGAATATCTACTGCTCTCAGAAGAGATGGGATAGTGCTCAAGGAGTAAGGGAAATGATGATGGAAAAAGGACTTCGTAAAGTTCAGGGAAAGAGTTGGTTTGAGTGGGGAGGTGTGGTTCACCAATTTAAAGCAGGTGATAGATCTCATCCTGAAACAAACGCAATATACAAGATATTGAAAGGGCTGATCCAAAGGTCAAAGATGGAGGGATTTGTGCCGAAAACAGAGTTGGTTATTATGGATGTCTCTGAAGAGGAAAAGGAGGAAAACTTGTATCATCACAGTGAAAAGTTGGCATTGGCCTATGGGATTTTTAAAACTAGCCCTGGAACAGAAATCAGGATCTCAAAGAACCTTCGAATCTGTTGTGACTGTCACAATTGGATAAAAATGGTTTCAAGGCTGTTAAGCAGAGTGATTATTGTAAGGGATCGAATCCGTTTTCACCGGTTTCAAGGTGGATCATGTTCCTGTGGAGACTATTGGTAGTCAGATTCCAGAATGCTTGGCAAGTGCATTCTTTTATGGTAGGAGGATATAGAACTGTTCAAAGGATCCATAAGCCGAGGCAGCTGGAGTAGTTTCTTCCTGCCTGTACCAAGTCCCATTACCACAAGCAGATTTCTCACATGATGTTATTCCATACCATCGATCGGTTGGCCACTCATTATCAAATTTTAATGACTGCACATGATTCTGTTGCTTGAAACAGAGGTAAAAGCAGCCTATGAGGATGTGCACGTGAAATGCCAATTCTGTCAGACTTGGGTGAGCTGTGGTTCACATGGAAAAGGAAAATGCAGCCAACAACGTGAGTCTCTCTTTGAGTTTTATGTTTATAATGGCTTGTAGGCAATAGGTTTCCAACTTCTCGTAATGTGCTTATGCTTTCTCATACCCTTCTCCTGAAAACCTTTACTGATGGAGAATAAGCTGTTTCCGAAATCCTTGGAAAGCTTGTAAATGATGTCTCTAACTTTCAAATTAACCACGATACCAACCTCCCCAATTGAATTTTGTTTTTATGAGCACATCCTTGGTAAATAAAAAGATTGGTTTATCATGAAACTTAAGGCTGCTAAGCTTGCTTTAGAACTGGATCAAAAGAAAATTTACATGAAGAGGACATGCTGTGATGTTGTTGTAGGATAAGACAGAAACAATATGAAGAGTTCAGAGATTAATTGGAGAGATCTTTGTAAGTTTGTGTCCTTGTTTATAGTTCATGTCCATATAATGAAAATGGCTATGAGGGTTGGCATGCAATCTTTTGTAATATGATGAATTATATTCATGATAGTAAACCTTGAAGAGTGTTCCAGGGAGCTAGAGTTGATGGATGTGGATTGGCACATAGAATCATTGTTTGTTTCTTTGCCAACTGAAAACACTCACCAATTTATACGCTGACAATTCATGCACACATTTGCATCTCCCTATCCTTGATAGACGTAATAATTAGTGTAGCATCACTCATAGATTGAAAATCATATTTCTGTACATACACATTTTTATTTGTTTTTGCCTCTTCCTCCTCTGGTCTTTTGTTTATGCACGCATGCAGGTGTAAGCTATACACAATTGCCACATTTAACCTGAAGTTTATTATAATCAAATGCTTATCTTACTGCCTTTTACAAGACTCTGAGATTCAAGAAAGTATATGTTCATTTCAGTGGCAGGTTACAGCAGCCTACGAGGCCAAATATGTTTATTTCTCCACCACAAGATTTTTTGTTAATCAGATCTCGTGGATTGGAACTAGGGGCAGTTGCCCTCCGTATATCTCTGGGATTTGGCTCTCATCAATGTCTTCTAGTAGAGTGGACTTCAGGTTCTTGTTCTTCACAAAAACTATCTGCAAGGCATCAAGAACATCATCGATTGGCAATCATTATTACAATTTTCATAATTACTCTTTGCAAGAAGATGATATATAAAGAGACTTTATGGGTTAAAAAATAAAAATGATTCTTATTCTTATTTTAATTATATATATATATATTGTGAGGAAGAAAGTTAGCATAGTTAACCAGAAGCATCCACAAGAGCTAGGTTCATCAATTTAGATGGAACCTCCTCTATCTAGTACGTATAACAGATTCACAATCAATAGATAAAGCATATTTGCCAAACCATGTGCTTACTGGTTGGCTTCTGTAGGCACATAAGCTAAAGACGTTAACGGGAATCCATTTGTTTAATATCCATCTGCAATCAGACTTCAACTCTGATAAATAACTGCTAATGGAGTTTATGACGTTGCACAGAATCAAGTAATCGCTTTCGGCAATTACTGATATGAGAAATTTCCATTGAAATTTAGGGGAAAAGGAAAAACTATTTTTCATTAACTATAAAATTAAGTACTGATTTTACTTATATTTTCTTTTTTCTTAAAAAAAATTAAGTACTGATTTTACTTATATTTTCTTTTTTCTTAAAAAAAATTAAAAAAATATGCATTTTCTTTTCTTTATTTTTCCTCAGCACATTTTTTTTATTAGTTTTTTTCGGCGCATTGCTGCAAGCAATTTCAATAAGTAAAATATATTTGTTGTAGTTTAAATTATTTTGAAGGAATGAATTAGAAAACAAAGATAAAATATATAAACTTCTGAAAGGAAGAACGAAGTCACCTTTTTCTTGGTGTTGTTGTCTATGAAGGGGCAAATGATTTTCCACACTGCCATAAAAATGTAAGGTACGTGCACTATGAACAACTTCCCCAGTCTTTCTGGGTAACACTCCTGCCATTGCCAATACAAACAAGCCATTAGTCAAATATTGTTCTTCTGTTCATACTTGTTTATTCATCAGAAAATTCCAATGCAAAAACAAGAAGATCCATTTAAATATACGTATAGATAATTAAGTACCTGTAAAATGGATAGAGCTGCAATGTATCCGCGAATGTCGCTGTTTGCATATCCCCAACCTTGAAGATCTCCAATACCAACAAATTTCTCCTGTCCCGTTGGCATCCTGATGCACCAATCTCATCCTATCAAAATTTATTCTACCCCACTGGACTCATGGAAAAAGAGATTACCTTGCGCATATTTTATCCAGGTTATGGACTACAAAACCTGCATACATATTTATATTTATATTTGTATATGTAAAGCATAATTATGATTAGTCAAAGCATAATGATAAATGATACGAAACTCAAATATAAAGGCAATTAAGTTCAATACATACGCTTGAATTCATCTGGATTATCTTTGTTCTGAAAATGTCTAGCACCAAAAACAATTGTTATGGGTCGTCCTTGCTTGTCAGATCCTTGCAGAAACGTCTTATTTTGTGCAATTTCATTTGGGATCTGTAATGGAGAAATGAAGCCTTTTGGAACAAATTCATGTCTCCATTTCAGGTACTTGAGAAACACAGCAGAAGCTCTTTGGATATCTAAATTACAAGCCCTCAGAAATCTTCTAAGTGTCAGGTCATCTACTTCCTGCAGCTCATCACATCCAATACAGTTTAATTAAATACTACCACATTCAGCGATTAATCATTAGCATTTGGAAACACAATCAGGAATGCCAAGCTAACTTGATAGTCTCATGTGAGATCAGTAAGAAGTTTATATTATGTCATTATATTTGTCATATACGTTACATATTTCACTAATCCGTCATATGTTTTGTTTTCAATTATATATTTATCAGAAAAGATAAGGGAAGTGTCGGATCTGAGTTAAAAGTACGTATGATAATGTGGTGATACCCAAGAAATCTTTTGTTTGAGACTAGCATATCGATATAACTATGAACTACAAGGAAAATCTTGGAAAAAGGAGATCTAGATTGTTACCAACTAAGTTTCACTCACTCAGTAGAGTTTTGTACAACGAAGTTTGCCAAAATAATTAAGAACACAAATATAAAAGAATTCAGAACTTCAGAACGTAAGAAAAAGGAAAGAGCGTAGAGCAACCAACAAGTCTTTGGTTCGATGATATTAGAGTCGTCTACAGGATTGTGAGATCTCAAATTCTAAATCCCAATCGCTGCCAAAATTTAACCAAAAAAAGAAGAGGGCAGAGCATGCACACCTTGGAAGATGGATCCTGCTGCTCAACAGATATTCTCATGAGACGTAATTTGGTCTGCTCCATCTCATTACTTTTACTGTTATCTTTTTGGTAATCATCACTTGCTTCCATTTTACAAGTTTTTCCTGTAATCTTCAGCATCCTCCTGCTTCTCTTTTGCCCTTCTAGCTATCGTTGTTGATCTTCCACACCTCAAGTTCACCTCATACTAAAGAAGAAGAGATGGAATGCAGCTGTGCAACTACTAAAATATTAAATATTATTGCATAACAAAAAAAAAAAAAAAAAACCTGGCATACTAGTTGCTCTCTACAAAAGCTAATAATCTCAAGGTCAATCCTGTTTGGTCACACGATGATTTGTTACAGTGAAGTGGAGAACCTTGTTCAACTACATATTTTGTTAGTATAGGCAGAACATGACTACATATTTATTACATACGACATGTTCCTCTCCTTAAAAAGATTCAGAAATTTCTTGTGTTTGACAGGTAATTACGTAAGTTTTTACTGGCGATTATCGTTATTACATACACAAAAGCCTTTATAATTGGATTATGGTTTAATTTGTCCTTCAAACCTAATCTAATATACATATATATAATAGATTATTTTTGCTTCATATATTATTTATTTATATTGATCAACTTTATATTTTTAAAATTTTTAAGTTATTATATATTGACCATAACTAAGATTAAAATAATTATGAAGAATTTAATATTTATTATTAAGTTAATTATGATAAATCAACTAACTTTTAAATTATCTGTACAATAAATAGATAGTTTAATATATATATATATATATATATATATATATATATATATATATATATATATATATATATATATAATGAAAATATTTAGGTAATTTTTTAAATAATTCATTTTAAAAAGATTTTATAAATATCATTTTAATTTTTAAAATAATTTTTAGATTTGACCAACTGTCCATCTTATCTTCTCTACGTTCTTGACAGCCCATCTTTGTCTCAGTAGAGTCCTTCAGTGGCATGTTTCGGTCCTCTTTCCCATTATTTATAAAAAGTGAGCCACCGGTTCAAGTACAATATACTATACATGAAGTTAATCTTCATAATTTTATAAAAGCAAGAGAGTTACATAAATTCATATATATATATATATAAAAGAGAGAGAGCACGACTAATTGAAGTTATCGTATGAAAGCATTCAAATTTATACTATTAGTTTAATTAAATACACACTTTTTCCCTCTTTTGTAACCAAAAAAAAAAATACACACTTTTTTAATTTTGGTCTAATTAAATATATTTTTTATAAAATAATTAAAATTTATTTTTCATATTTAAAATCATAAAAAGATTTTTTTATTTTTAATTATTAAAATTATATTCTTGTCCTATTTCAACATTTCCCTTTCTCTCTCTTTACCATCTGCCCCATCTCTATCATGTTGGCTATGTTAACTCATTTTGATATCGCACATCGGGAAAATAACAAAAGAGAAGAAAAGTTTTTTTATATATATAAATAGAGCATTAATTCTTCAGTTTGATCATCCCAAAATTGTTTATTCATCTCTTAGGCAATTTTCAATATTTCTCCATCTTTTGTAATATTTCACTTTGTAGTCATTTTCTTAGTGAAATATAATTTTATTAATGTCTGAGGACATAGACATAATTGACCGAACCTCGCTAAATTCTGGTGTTATTATTTTTGTCTTTATTTTTTAATAACTATTTTGTAGAGTATAATTGTAGTGATATATTGTGTTGTTAAATTACTATTAAGGTGATTATGTCTAAGAATGTTGGGTTTAAGTAGGACCGCTTGTGACCCCTCTAATTTTTCCTGAAAATCAACCTATAGTGTGATTTTTCAGTATAATTTTTCACTCATTATTCACTTATAAATTTATTAAGTGAATTTGATGGGTGAAAAATTACTTTATTTCACAACATATCACTTCCCTCACCCTCTCCCGCCACAACCACCACATCTGCAAAGAAAATAGACTATTCATAATCACAAGAGAATTCAAAACTAACCAATTTCCAGATTTGAACTTTAAAACCATGATGTGCTCACCTTCACTTTAGGCGATTTGATGTTCGCCGCAACTCATGATGTGAAGGAACAATGGTACTGGCGCTGAAAAGGAAAGAAAATTAACCAGTGCTGCGTTGGTGGAAAGATTATTACTATGTTATTAATTTTATTTTTTTAATCTAACCTTGTGTATTAATAAACAGGTGATAATGACAAAAAAATATGTTTAAATGAATTGATTCACTTAATTTATAATAGATAAAATTAAATATAATTATATAATCAAGTTAATAGATTAATATATAATACACAATATAAATATACACATTTATTTAAGCAAATATATTTATATGTAAGAAAATATCTTTTAATCTACCTTATATTTATTAATATTTCTTATATATCTAATGTAAATACGTATGAAACATCTTGATTTGATTTAATATATATTTAAATTATTTTAATTTGATTTAAAATTAATTTGATTTTGTTCAATTAAATCAAAATTTTATATGAAAAACCAAAACCAAGGCTATCGGAATTATTTGAAAAAAATAGAACATAATTGAACTTATATAAATTAAATAAAAAAATTGAACCAATTTAATTAAATCAATTTTTTTTATTTAAATCGAATTTTGCTCATTCCTACTGACACACACACACACACACACACACACACACACACACACACACACACACACACACACACACACACACACACACACACACACACACACACACACACACACACACACACACACACACACACACACAAATATATATATATATAT
>CATIWR010532931.1:0-10618 GCA_949677035.1 Omphalea diandra
TAATCTCTTCACAAAAATTAAAAGATAACTCTACGGATTTTAATGGATGTCTCACTTTGGCGGTAACACCCATATCAACCCATAAAATTATTTTTAATTAGAGATTTATAATAGCCCAATTAAAATACATACTAAACACAAATATATGTTTCAAAAAAGATACACAAGGTACCAAACATAAAATACCTCAATTTTAAGCACATAACTATTTATTCATATATGTGCAAAATAAATATTTTTTTTATCACAAGATCAATGTCACTAAATAATAAATAGACAATCATTTATATATATATATATATATATATAAACCACCTAAATATTAATATACATATATATTAATAATTATTAAAATAAAATTAAAACATATATAAAGAAGCATATAAATATAAGCTTTGCTTTGGTTATCTAAATATTTACCCGCACAAAACTTATAAGTCATCCATTAAGCTTAGCGGTAGGGCTTAAGGTTTGCGCATTGAGGCCGTGGGTTCGAAACCCATCACAGCCTTGTTTCATCAAGGGTTTCAACCCCTTTATTTTTATTTTTTATTTTTTATTTTTTGCCTTTCAACTTTGTCCCAGCAAGAAACCAATTCTTTGGTTGGAAATCCTTAAGCAAGGCTAAAAAACTGATCCTAACACCAATCTTTTCTAACTCTCCTACGAGGTACCACCAGTTTCTCCATCATCAAGTAGCCCGTCACCCTGAAAAAGAGAACTTCACCATTGTAGGTCGCCAAAGCAATTTCTCGCACACCATCCTTGTCAATATCATATAGAAGAGGACTGGCGTGCACCGTTGACTGGTGGAAAGCAGGCCAACCAGGCATTTTGTCCCCATCAGAACCTTCAAGAACCTCAAGATAATGAACGTAAGACGGAACTACTACATCAAGCTTTCCATCACTGTTGATATCAGCAATCAAAGGAGTAGCATAAATGCTAGAGCTAACTTCCGTCCGCCACCTAAAAAAGAGAACTTCACCATTGTAGGTCCCCAAAACAATTTCTCGCACACCATCCTTGTCAATATCATATAGAAGAGGACTGGCGTGCACCGTTGACTGGTGGAAAGCAGGCCAATCAGGCATTTTGTCCCCATCAGAACCTTCAAGAACCTCAAGATAATGAACGTAAGACGGAACTACTACATCAAGCTTTCCATCACTGTTGATATCAGCATAAACGCTAGAGCTAACTTCCGTCTGCCACCTAAGCTCCAAATTCAAAGGGCACTGAGTATTCAACAACGCATCCTCATCTATGTCAGGGTAACCTTGGGCGTCGTCGCTGGCCTCTCGTTCCCGAAATTTATTTTTCTTGGAGTCGGAGTCGCTGTTTCCTCCATTGGCGGAATATATAGAAGCCCCTAACAGCTGGAACATTGGATTTTTTTAAATCAATATCAATAACTAAATCAATATCTGAATATGAAAAATCATCTATTTTTTAAAATTTTTTAAAATATATATATAATTTATAATATTGGGATAGAAGAAGTAATTTTTTTTTTCTATTTTATACTACAGGAACATTGGATGAGCAAAAGGACAATCAATTATGTTACCCTCAATACAGCTGGAACAATTCCTTTGTGAAAGGTATGCGACAATAACTCGGAAGGTTTGGCCTACCTGACAGATTTCTACCCGTGAAGACCGGCATGATCAATAAAATAAGTCTTTCTTTAAAAAAAAAAAAAAGATTATAAATAAAATAAAAATTTAAAATAACTTAATGTTTTGTTTAAAAAACTTAAAATACTTATTAATGTTTGCATGGAAAAGTAAAAAAATAAATATTACATTAAAAATCAAACATAAAAAATGGATTTTTTTTTTAATAATACAAAACATCTAGAGTTTTAAATCATGTACCACAACCATGCTCTGATATTACATGTAAAATATTTAATTCAGAATCTAGTACATAAATTTAGAATACAAAAAAACTAACAATTAAACGGAAACAAATTGTGTATCTATCTCTACATTGAATCCTAAATTGTTTTGAGCCATATTTACGAACGCTGAAATTAAATCATTTGAATAATATGTCAGAACGGTTGGAAACGGAAACTAGGTTTTCCTCTCTTTGATCTTCTCAAAAACGGCTACAATGCGCGTGACAACTGGAGTTTTCGTTATGAAGGTAAGAGAGGGGACCTAGCCTATTTATAATTAATTTTAACAGGATCACTCATCACAGATCCATGTTAAAATAAAACTACACTAACCGTCTTCCATATCGGCCCACAAAAGGTGTCGCAAGCTCATAACTCAATTGATCATATTTTAATTGGGCTTACCCCAAATCAATAAACTATATTATTCAGTCTGTTTTATAAATAATTAAAATAAACCTATAATTAATATTAGCTCATATAAAAAATTCCAACAGAATTTGGTTTAAAACAAAAATTTTTGAATAATTTGGAATATCATCTTTTCAAGTTTTTTTCACCTCATATTTAAATCATTTTTTTTCAATCGAATCAGAAAATGTTGTCTCTAGTTGAGGTAATTAAGCAATTCATGTTAGAGCTGATTGCCTCAACGTATGGGCTAAGATAAGGTTATTAATTAGACATAGAAAATGACATTTTCCTGTAAAATAAAAGAAGAGGACCTTTAGAATTTGTGACTTTATTATAGGCTTTTTTTTTTTTTACACAATGATTAAATTAGATTTTGTTAGTTAATAATCACTCTTCTTATAAAAATGTCAATTTGATATTATTTATTGTATTTTCTTGAAAAAAAAATGAAAAAACTATATAAAGATGACTTTTCATTCTTAGCATAAGATTTCTTTAATCATATAATATTGAAATATTAAAGAAAGATGTATAAAAAATTGCAATTCAAAGCAATTTAAAAAGGTTTAATTATTAGTCTAAGTATATTAAGCAATTAATGAATGGTCAAATTTTATAATTTATAACTAAATCAATATCTAAATATGAAAAATCATCTATTTTTTTAAATTTCTAAAAAAGAAAATATAATTTATAATATTAGGATAGAATAAGTAATTTTTTTTTCTATTTTATACTACAGGAACATTGGATGAGCAAAAGGACAATCAATTATGTTACTCTCAATACAGCTGGAACTATTCCTTTGTGAAAGGTATGCGACAATAACTCAGAAGGTTTGGCCTACCTTACAGATTTCCACCCTTGAAGACCGGCATGATCAATAAAATAAGAGTCTTTCTTTAAAAAAAAAAAAAAAGATTATAAATAAAATAAAAATTTAAAATAACTTAATGTTTTGTTTAAAAAACTTAAAATACTATTAATGTTTGCATGGAAAAGTAAAATAAATAAATATTACATTAAAAATCAAACATAAAAAATGGATTACATTTTTCTATATTTAAATTAATAATTTTTTAAAAATAATTTATACATGTCATATCATCTCTCTTCTTCGACCCATTAAGACCGGCATGATCAATAAAATAAGAGTCTTTCTTTAAAAAAATACATTATAAATAAAACAAAAATTTAAAATAACTTAATGTTTTGTTTAAAAATCTTAAAATACTTATTAGTGTTTGCATGGAAAAGTAAAAAAATAAATATTACATTAAAAATCAAGCATAAAAAATGGATTACATTTTTCTATATTTAAATTAATAATTTTTTTAAAATAATTTATACATGTCATAAAAATTAAATAATTTCAGAAAAGTTATTTATACGTATCATAATAAAAAATTTAATTTTAAATTTAAATTATCCAGAAATTTATTACAAGCCATCTTATGAGATAATTAATAATCCTGCTTACTAACTTAATGAGTCAAATATTAATAAACTCAAGCTTGGTTCTTTAATTTAACAAGATAAGCTTAAACTTGATTTTTGAATATATATATATATATATATATAAACTTTTTCAAGGTGGCAAATGAATGGATTTGGGTGGGTATGGATAGGATTATAATGGGTAAAGTGATAAATAACTTTTTTTACCTATTATGATCCATTAATATTATATATGGGTAGTCAAAGCCACTTAACCTAATTTAACTCATACTCATTATTTATCCATTTAATTTTTAATATATGTTACATTATTTTATCATAGATTTTATTTATTTATTTATTTATAATATATATTGCATTATTTTATTTTATAAATTTTATTTAACAGATATTTTAAATATATATTTTATTTAATATATCCATTGTATTTATATATTTTTATTTAATTTTACCCTCTATAAAAAGGGATAAATAATGATTAGGTGTCACCAACTCTATGGGTGAAGTGAAGAATCACATATACGATCATGATGATTGAGAGTACATGTGAGTGTGTGTATGGAACAATAAAATAAAATGATAATGAATGGCAAGTAAGTCATGCACAAATTAAGATGAAACGCCAACATATGAGAGACAATGTTTTTCATATTTAAGCATGTGATTTCTCTCAATTTAATAATTTTTGTTTTCTATTTTTCATAATTTTAAGGATTTTTTTAGATTATATTACATATTTTTCTTTATTTTGATTCGGGTAAAATTTTTATGACTTAAACTAATAAAATAATAAATAATCAATGCATTGCATAAATAATGAAATTTTAAAAAGACAAATTTTTAAAAAATGAAATTTTTAGATATTAATAATTATTCTATAAAATATTTTTAAAATATATTTTTCACTTTGAAATATATACCTTTAAAATATATTGGTCCATAATTTTGGGATTGTGTTTCTCAACGCAATTTTTCATTATTTTATTGTCAAAAGTAGCAGATAAAATTGATGCTTTTTAAGAAACAGGTTTGATAAAAATAGTTGATAAAAAAAATCAATACTTAAATAAAAAAAATTTAAACCTACTTTTTTATTATTATTATCTTACAGCAACTTCAAACGGAATCTAGAGTAATTTTAATGAAGTATATTATGCACTTCAAAATGTTAATCGGGCTAATTTGATCTCCCATTAATCTTTACAAAGTTATTGAAATATGTAAAAATAGAGGTGACATTTTTTTATCCTAACTCAAAAATTTGATTCGAATCCAATTGGAAAAATGACACAAATTCGGATAAACTCAAAATGACTTGAAAATTTTTTAAATCTAGTTCGTGCCCGAGTTAACCCAATGGATTATATCAAAATTGATCTAAATAAATCAACTTGTGATCTAACTCAATTGACTTGATAACAATATAAAAAAGAAATTTTATTACTAAATATATATAAAGTAGAATAATTAAAGTAGAAAAAAGAAAAAATATCTTTTAAAATAATTAGATTATTTAATTAAATTCAACTTCAATTTTATTTTTATTTAAAATATAGTAATATTTTATATTTATAATAAATTTACTAATTTTATTGTATCTTTTTATGTGCCAAAATTATAATTTCTTATTTATTGTGATAAATTATTTAATAAGAATAAAAGTTATTTATTGTGATAAAATAATTTTTTAAAATTTTCTAAATGATTTAAACAATAATAAAAATACTGTTGTCACAATATTACATTTTTTTATATGTAATTTTACAGACATTAGAAATTTAGTGCCAAGATATTATGACAAAATATTATAATAAAAGAGTTTATATCATAATTTGTCTTGTATGTTTATTTATTATGATAAATATTTTTTAAAAAAAAATTGAACTCAATGACTCAAAAAACTCAAACTTTTTTTATGAATTTTAAATTGCATCCAAAATTTTTAGTTAAATCAATTACACCCTAATTTAATGAATTGATTTTAATTGTATCCTAAGTCAAAATCAATATTTAGCAAATACATATTTAGATGCAATTAACTCTTATATTCTTTCAATTAGTTCAATCAGATTCAAAATTAAATTTAAATATTACTAAGATAATAATTTTACTTTCTAACTGAATTTTAAATAATTTTCACAAAAAATATTAAAATTTTATTTTATTTTAGTTGATAAATAATAAATTCTATATTAATTTCATGTTTTTAAATTATAAATTTTTATTTTTACATATTCAAATAATAAATTAATAAACCCTTAATTTTATTTCAAGGATAATTTTTTTGAAAATGTTTATGTTCATATCATGTAATTGATTTTTTAAATATTTCTTAGAAGTTTATATTTTAAATGGTTATATAATTTATTATTAAAAGTATACTAATTAATATTTAAGGAGAGATTGAAAAGATATATTTTTCAAGTGAGAGATTGAGAGATTTATAAATTATATTTTTAAAATTTTAAATTTAAATAGAAATTATCATATAAAGTATAAAATAAATTTAATGAAGTAAAATTGAGATAAAATTTAATAAACAATAAAAATTAAAGTATAATCAAAATTAAACTCACAAAATTGATTTTAAATATTTCTTAAAAATTTTTATTTTAAAAATTTATTATTTAAAATACAAAAAATATTTTTGAAAGAGAGATTGAGAGAAAAAATTTTTAAGAAAGATTGAGAGGAATTTTTTTAATGAGAGATTGAGGGAAATTCTATTTAATAAGAGATTGAGAGATTTTATGAATTATAAATTTAAATATTAAAGATTTTATGAATTAAAATTTAAAATTTTAATATAAAATTAAAATTCTTCAAAAAATATATATATAAAATTTAATTAAGCAAAAAAGATTAAATCAAATATAAAATGAAAGAATCATCTTAATTAAGTGCATGTAATTACTTTTTAAATATTTCTCAGAATTTTTTATTTGAAATAGTTTAAATAATTTATTATTTAAAATAAAAAAATTAATTTTTTAAAAAGAGATTGGGGGATTTTATGAATTATAAATTTAATTTTTTTAAAATTATAATTTTTAAAATTTATCTGAAAAATTAAAATTTGTCATAAGAAATATATACAAATTTAAGTAAGCAAAAATGTGATTAAATTGCATGAAAAATTAAGATATCATCTTAATTAAGCATATACAATTAACATTTTAGATTTTTTTTAGAAGTTTTTATTTTAAATAATTTATAATTTAAAATATAAAATTAATTTTTTAAGGAGACTAAGAGGAATTTTTTTTGAAAATGAGAGATAAATTGAATAAAATCAATTTATGAATTATAAATTTAAAAGTCAAATTAAAATTTATCATATAAAAAGTACATAATAAATTTAACTAAGCAACAATAAGATTAAATTGAAGAAAAATAAAAATATCATATTAATTAAGTTCTAAATTTAAATTTGGGTTTGATCGAACTAGTTGAAAAAATATAAGAGTTAACTTAGTCTACATATACATTTTACTAAATTCTTATTTTGACTTGAAGTACAATTGTAATCAATTCATCGAATTTAAGTGTAATTGACTTAATTAAAAATTTTGAATATAATTAAAAATTCACATAAATGTTTGAATTTTTTAATCATTAAATCTATTATTTATGTACAAATTAAATGTAAATGAGTAGAGAAATGTAAACAAGTGAAGTCAATCTAAAATTTTGATAGTTTAAACTTAATTCATTTATAAATAAATTAAGCCTAAATAGAGGACTTAAAGCTATTTTATAACCAAGTTGAGTATTATCTAAGATGTGCTTGCAGTATTGGTGATGACTGACAAGGTGTATAACGACGATGACATAAGAATTTTTAGTCGAAAAAATAAATTCAATTTGTTCAAACTATTTTAGATGTAATTAAAAATTGTTATAAGTGATAAAATTGAATTGCCACTAAATTTTATAAAGGAGACCTTTTGTTATATGTTAAATATTGTCATAACAATATGTTTAATCTGATCCAATTAATCAGTAAAATTTAAAATTTAAATTAACGAGTTATAACTATTTTTTTTCCTGCTCGGTCGAGGCTTTTACTTTTCTCTATTTCTAATTTATTTTCTCTTTCGAATTCCATTCTTTCGATGGTGATATTAGTAGCCCTCTTTAAAAGGTATTTGACACACTTATTACACTTACCCTATATATTTCTCAATCCTTTTCTATCGAGCTAGTAGCTAAATTATAAATTTTTTTAAGTTTTATTAATTTAATTTAAATTTTTTGGCAAAACCTAGATGTTAATTTTTCTTAAAATAAAAATTTGATTTATAAAATTTACATTAAAAAAATTATTATCAATTAATAAAGAATATTTATGTGAATAGTTTTTCTTTAAAATCTAAAAGTTGCTGTTAACAATAGCAATCCAAGCATTCTATTAGAAGTGACGAGCATCGACGGTAGCAATCCCAAACTGAAGACTACTATTTGAGACAATTAAGCAATTAATATTAATTAGACAAAGAAAATGACATTTTCCTGTGAAATAAAGTGGAACTTTATACAAATGGTGACTTTATTTTATAATATTTATTTTGCTTATTATATTGCATGTAATAAATCCTTGTTTATTGTTTTAATAAATGTCGAAATTTAGTTATCATTTAATTGGTTATGTTACGTTGTGGACAGCTAAAACTATTCCTTTGTGATATATATATATATATATATATATATGCAATTTTAAGTGCAGAATAGTGAAATTGAACAGACAAATATTGTATTGTATTATTCATTATCCTTGTCGAGTGCAAATGAATCGTTAAACCAATTTATCAACTTCTCTTTTCCCAAACGATAAAAGTGACAATTTTTTTTATCCAACTCACAATAAAATTTGAAAGGATTTGAAAATTTGTCAATCAAATTTGATTCGCTGATCTATTTGAATATGATTCAAAGAGATCTAAGTTCATCCAAAATGATTTAAATTTGATTTGATATAAATTATAAAAAAGTAATTTTTAAAAAATAAAAATAATATTTGTATTTGTTTTAAAAAAATTCAAAAGTCTCATTTTTTAAGGTTTAGAAAAAGACCGAAATATATTTAGATTGTAATTTTATAGGCAATTTAGTAACTTAATTTAAAATAAGTAGTAATCATTCATTTTTTAAAAAAATTCAAAATTATGAATGACTTAATTTAATTTGAAATCTGAAAATAAAATAAAAAATTTTTCTTATACCTCATCAAAATCTTTTTTATATCTCAATTTGATGATCCACAACACGAAATAATTAGTTTAAATTTGACTGAAAAATAAATTTTAAAATCTGACTTATAATCTCAATTTATTTGCCATATGTACCACCACCATCACTGAACGAAACCTCTTTAGCTTTCATATTCAACCGTATCGTTCACTTTAATTACTATTGTCATGAAAACGAACCACAATATTGACTCCAAAACTAACCATTTTCATCGGAGACTTGGACAATTACAAGTTTTGCGATAGACTAATTGTTTAACATGATTCATATGTATGGCTTTCCTACCTTAAAAAAAAATCAAGAAAAATCAAATTTATCTTATCAAAATCTACACCATAACTGACCTTTCAAAGTTCCTAATATAAAAACGTTTCACTATTTTGTTTATAAATGAAGATTAAAAAAAAAAAATTATTGGGGTGACTATATCCTCCCCGGCCACAATCCCATCAATTGGAGAAAGAAGTAAAAGATATATTCGGTGGGGAATATATATATCAACCGGAATTTGATTAGCCACATTATTTGGTACCCTCGCATACTTTGACAAGGAATTGAAAAAGAATGGATCGAAGCCTACAGAAAATGCTACTTACATCTCAATTTGAATCATATTCGAAAATTACACGTTCTGTTTATGGTATTATTTATGTATAAATTACATATATTAAGGTGATTTTTAAGAAAAACAAGTGAAGAGGGCTGTAAATGAGTTAAGGCAATCCAAGTTTTCGCTATAGTTCAAATCCAGTTCATTTATAAGTAAATTAAATCCAAATAGAGTTTTGAAGCTCATTTTATGACCGCGCTGAGTATTATCTAACTTGTATAAAACTTAAGAGTCTAAATAAGTTTAATCAAATAAGAAATTTCTTTAAAAAAATTATTATAATTAAGATTATTAATTTTAAAAACTTAATATTTTGTTTACAAATCTTAATATACTTATAAATTTTTGCATGAAAACTAAAAAAAAATGTTACCTTAAAAATTGAATGAAAAAATAGATTATATTTTTTCTATATTTAAATTAATAAATTTCAAAAAAAAAAAAAACAGGCTTTAAGATATTTTTTAGCTATGGGATCATGATCTAATTCTGCTCTTCGACAAAACCGTTTCAAGTCTTCCCTTAATTTGGCATTATCTTTGGTTTTTCCTTCCACATTCATCACTGTATTAAACACATTATCAAAAACATTATTTTCTATATGCATCACATCCAAATTATGCCTAATCAAGTTAGTTTTCCGATATGGTAGATCCCCAAATATGTTTCACTTCCTCCAACCAATTACTTTTGAAATTAGTCCATTAGTTCCACAACCATCCATATCAATGACCTTCTGCAATCCTCATTCTTTCATCTCTGCTAATATCTTATCTCCTGACTAGATTGGTGGTACAATAGCCATCACAATTCTATTTTTAAGAAAGGATGTTTTGTTCCTCCTAAATGGATTATCATTAGGTAAGCATTTGAGTTGGTTGTCAAAGCATAATGTCTTACCCTGCGGGGGGGGGGGGGGGGGGGGGGGGGGGGGGGGGGGGGGGGGGGGGGGGGGGGGGGGGGGGGGGGGGGGGGGGGGG
>CATIWR010532952.1:0-36152 GCA_949677035.1 Omphalea diandra
AGAATTAGGAGTGGACGTAGGTCAATTATACCCTAACCACTATAAATCTTATGTCTCTCTTTTACTCATTATCCTTCTCACTTTCTTGTTTTAATTTTTATACACCAATTCAACCCCCCCTTCTTGGTGCCTAGGGCCAACAAGTAGTATTAGAGCCAAAAACACTCAAACAAACCTTTTATTGGTGACTAAAAGATCAATGGCATAAGAGGAAATCCACTCACACCTCAAGCCTCACTTTGATGGAACCAACTATACTTATTAGAAGTATAGAATGAAAATCTATCTTGACACAGATGTGGTGGACCTCTGGGATGTGGTTGTAAAAGAATGGAAGCCACCCACTAAGGTAGTGGATGGAATTAAAGAACTTATCCTAAGAGAAGAATGGGTTGAAGCTCACTGGAGATCAAATGGCAAAAACAAGAGGTCAATGACCATTCTTTTAACTCTCTCTCTAGAGAAGAGATTGGAAGAATGCAACATTGTCAAACAACACATACCATTTGGAAGACACTTGAAAACTACCATGAAGGCACAACACTAGTGAAGTTAAGTCGGTTGGAGATGTACGTAACCGAATGGGAGCTATTCATGATGAAGGACATTGAAAGCATCACTAAAATGACAAATAGGCTCCTATCTATCGTCACTAACATGAAGAAATTCGAAAGGACTCTTACAAACTATGAGGTAAACATAAAAATCCTCAAAACTCTTCCTTTAGATAAATTTGGTCCTAGAGTATGCAACATCCAAAAGTCCAATCCAGAGATTAGGAAAGTGCCAACAGATATGCTGATAGGCAAACTTTTAACTCATGAGTTGGCCTTACAAAAAGATGATCAAATGAAGAAGCTAAGAGGCCAAGGAGATAAACCAAAAAAAGAGAGAAGAACCCTAACTCTTAAATCTTCAACAAAAGAGAAAGAGGTAGAAATTACCTCAAGTGATAAAGAAAGTAATAAGGATTAAGAGAACCTAGCAATGTTCTCAAGGAGGACAAAGGAGTTGATCAAAAGAAGAAAAGAAAGAAAAGGCTTTAAGAAGACAACTCCTAGTCGAAAAGAAAAATCCAACGATGTCACTTGCTATGAATGTGGTAAGCAAGGTCACATCAAGTATGAGTGTCCCAAATTAAAGAAGAAGAAGATAAGATGGGACAAGGAGAAGAAGAAAAGCTTTTTAGCCACTTGGGATGATAGCTCAAGTGAAGAAGAGGAAGAAGGAGAAGTTGTCAATATTTGTTTCATGGCATAAGAAGATTCTACAAATAAGGCAAATACTTCTTCTCATTCTAATTCTGATTTTGAATTTTATGAGATAGATGAAGAGCTTCTAGAGGCTCTAACCATGAGATGTGAGAAATACAAGTCACAAATGAAATCTTACAAAAGAAAATATCAAAAGCTAGAGGATGAATATAAATCCCTTAATGACATTGTAAGAGAATTGAGAGCATCTAATGATGAACTCAAAAAATCAGTGGATAGTCTTTCTATATCATCTTCTTTAATGACTTCACTAAGAAAGGAGAATGACACTCTAAAGGGAGAAGTCATTGAGCTTAAAAGCTCAATCTCCAAGTTTCATAAAGGAAAAGAAGCCTTGGACACATTGATTGTGTTACAAAGACCTCCACTAATTAGACATGGTCTAGGCTTTAATGGAGCCTCGTCATAATCTTAAACCACATTTGTTAGATCTTCAGAACCTCAAACCTCAAGGGTTGAGGTAATTGGGAAGAAAAGTGCTCCTAGCACTAAGCCTCCTAAGCCAAAGGGTAATGGAAAGGCTCCCTCAAGTTCTAGAGCTAAGACTTAAAAAGCTAACCATGCCTACATGTATAACAAATAGCATGGTTATTCTTATAAAAAATTATCTACTCCTACTCATCATACATGTACATGCATACATTCACATGTCCAAGGTATAAGAAGGCCTCCTACTCATACTAAATTTATGCATAGGAGAAAGACTCCTAAGTCTAAACTCCAATGCCATTATTGCATGAGATTTAGACACATTAATATTCATTGCTATATTAGGAAGGCTCACCTCAAACTAGAGGACCCTTCATCTTTTAACCCCTAAGGACCCAAGTATGCTTGGGTACCTAAGAAAAGGTAACTCATTTTTATTATGTAGAGGAGTGTGGCAGCCTCCAAATCAAGTAATTGGCATGTGGATAGTGGATGTTCCATGCATATGAGTAGAAATAGGAAGCTATTCACGACATTGAAGGAAAAAGAAGGTGAAGATGTCATATTTGGTAACAATGCCAAGGGTAAGGTAATTGGCATTAGAACCATTGGTAAAAATGGTTGTTCTTTAATTGATAATGTTCTTTTAGTTAGTGGCTTACAACATAATTTGTTAAGCGTAAGTCAATTGTGTGACAAAGGTAGCAAAGTCACCTTTGATCCTAGAGAATACCAAGTCACCACTTTGGTGGATGATGAGGTTATTTTCGAGGCTGAAAGGAAAGGAAATACCTATTCAATTGACTTAGACAATTTAGCTAACCAATCTTTTAAGTGTCTTATGTCTTTGAGCAATGAAGCTTGGTTGTGGCATAGAAGGCTTGGACATGCAAGCATGGATCTTTTTCAAAGCCTATCTGAAGGAAAGTTAGTGGAAGGACTTCCCAAGCTAAATTTCTTCAAAGACAAGACATATCATCCTTGCCAAATGGGGAAGCAACAACATGCCTCTTATAAAGCCAAAAATGATGTAAGTTCAACTAGACCCCTTCAAATTATTCATATGGACTTGATAGGACCTACTAGAAGTGCTAACTTAGGTGAAAAGCATTATGCACTAGTCCTTGTAAATGACTACTCTAGGTTTACTTGGGTATCTTTTCTAGCTCATAAGAATGATTCCATCGATGCTTTTAAAAGCTTTACAAAAAGGCTTCAAACTGAAAAAGGTTACTTCCTATCTTCTATTAGAAGTGACCATGGAAAGGAATTTCAAAATGAGTCTTTTGAAAATTATTGTTTGGAGAATGGAGTTTTTCATAATTTTTCAACTCCTAGAACAACATAACAAAATAGTGTTGTAGAGAGGAAAATAGAACATTGGTGGAAATAGCTAGGACAATGCTCAATGAGTATTCTATACCAAATTACTTTTGGGCCGAAGCCATTAACACTGCATGTTATATTGCAGATAGAGTTTTTAAAAGACCCATTCTCAATAAAACATCTTATGAGCTATGGAATGGTCGAAAACCCAAGATACCATACCTTAGAGTATTTGGATATAAGTGCTATATTTTGAACGCCAAGGACAATCTTGGGAAATTTGATTCAAAAACCAACAAAGGTATCTTCTTAGGATATTCCACCTCAAGTAAAGCATATAGAGTCTTTAACAAAAGTTCAATGGTAGTTAAAGAGTCTATGAATATTATTTTTGATGAATCTAGTCAACTTGATCTTGGGAAAGGTATTTTTATTGATGTTCTTGTAGGTGACTTTGAGAAGTTGGAATTGGAAAATTCTACAAGAAAAGAAGATAAAGAAGAAGGTGATTCATTAATAGTAGATGAAGGCTAACATCATCAACAAGTAGAGCCAAGCCAAGATCTGCCCAAGGATTAGAGATTTTCCAAGTATCACCCCAAGGACTTGATCATTGGTGATACATCTAAGGGTGTAAGTACTAGATCTCAACTTAATCTTTTAGATAACAATCTTGGACTTGTTTCTCAACTTGAGCCAAAATCAATTGATGAGGCTCTTGATGATAAGAGTTGGGTACTTGCTATGTAAGAGAAACTCAACCAATTTGAGAGAAACAAAGTATGGGAACTTGTCCTTCGACCTAAAGAACACCCAATTATAGGTTGTAAGTAGGTGTTTAGGAAAGTTAGATGAGCAAGGTTTCATTACTAGAAACAAAGCTATTGGTTGCTAAGGGATACAACCAAGAGGAAGGTATAGATTATGATGAAACCTTTACCTCTGCAGCAATATTAGAGGCCATTAGGATTCTTTTAGCCTTTGCATGTCATATGAATTTTAAACTTTTTCAAATGGATGTGAAAAGTGTATTTTTTAATGGTATCATTGAGGAGGAAGTCTATGTTGAACAACCTCTCGATTTTGAGTCACATTATTTTCCAAACCATGTTTTTAAATTGAATAAAGCCTTATACGGTTTGAAACAAGCTCCAAGAGCTTGGTATGAAAGGCTTAGTTCATTTCTTTTAAAAAATGATTTTGAAAAAGGAAAGGTAGATACCACATTTTTTATTAAAAAGCACAAACATGACGCATTAATTGTTCAAATCTATATTAATGATGTCATTTTTGGTGCTATTAATGAATCTCTTTGTGAGGATTTTGCTAAGTGTGTGACTAGGGAATTTGAAATGAGCATGATGGGAGAGCTCAAGTTCTTTCTCGGTCTACAAATCAAGCAATCCAAGGAAGGGATCTTCATCAACCAAGCCAAATACATAAGGGAGATACTCAAGAAATTTGGCATGGATGGTTACAAGGTAGCTAAAACCCCAATGAGTGTTACCATTAAGCTAGATAAGGATGAATCAGGCAAAACGGTAGATGAAAAGAGATATCGAGGTATGATCGAATCTCTGCTTTATCTTACTGCTTTTAGGCCATATATCATGTTTAGTGTTTGTATGTGTGCTAGGTTCTAATCCTCTCCTAAAGAGTCTCATTTGAATGTTGTTAAAAGGATTTTTAAATATTTGCATGGCACAATTCACTTAGGGTTATGGTATCTTAAGGATTCTTCCTTTAGTTTTATTGGATATTCAAATGCAGATTATGCAGGTAGCCTATTAGATAGAAAAAGTACTTTCGAGACTTGCCAATTTATAAGTGAATGCATAGTTTCTTGGTTTAGTAAAAAGCAAGTGTCGGTTGCCTTATCCACCGTAGAAGCTGAGTATGTTGTTGGGGGTTATTGTTGCACCCAAGTCCTTTGGATGAAACAACAATTGAAGGATTTTGGCAAAGTGATTGATCACATTCCTATTAAATGTGATAACATAAGTGTTATTAATCTCTCTAAGAATCTCGACTAACACTTTAATAGCAAACACATAGATATTAGACATCATTTTCTTAGAGATCATGTGCAAAAGAGTGATGTTGTGTTAAAATTTATTGACATAAATCATAAACTTGTAGATATTTTCACTAAACCTTTAAATGAAGAAAGGATGAACTTCATTAAAAGACAATTGGGAATGCTTGATGGAAGCTCCCTAAAGTGAAAATTTTTTATCTTATGTGTGATATTGCTATTTGTATTGATATTTGTTAATTTGTGATATTTGTGTTTGATATAGTAAAGTGGATCACAATTTTTTCAAAATTCAATTATTTTTCCTTGTTGACTCATAATTCGTGGTCATTATCCTTTCTTCACGATTGCGAATTACAAGTTAATTTCACCCAGCTGTCAAACATCAATTCGTGGTTGCAAAATTTCTGCTCCACCATTAATTTTGGTCAAATTTTCAAATTTTTGACCGTTAAGGCACATATTCCTGAGGAAAATTTGTTCGTTACTCATATTTTCTAAAATTTGCGATCACGACTCATGATTTCACGGATACAAATTAGAGTAACTACCTAGACATTTAAGTGATTTGACTGCCAACCATTTTCAACTCTTCATTAATTCATTTCTAGCCATTTCTAGCCGTTTATACACCCCTTCAATGACTATAAATACCCCTTTCAATAGTGACATCCTCACTTCTATTCCAAACATCTTCTCTCTCTCTCTCTCTCTCAAAGCAATCAAATTCTTTTAAAGTCTCTTCATCTCTTGCATTAGCCCCAAAGAAGATCTCTAGCGCAGACAAAGGAAAGGCAGTGGCTTAACCTTCTACATGCCTTACACTCTAACTCATGAAAGGAGTTACCAAGGAGGAGAAAAAAAGGTACAAAGCCAACTCCTCCAAGATCATCCTCCCAAACAAGATACCCTTAACCTTTCTATTGGAAATCTTGGGTATCAACGTAGAAATTTGAGCTTTCCTCTCTAATCTTGGCTGGAATGAGTTCATCTTTCCAGATGAACTTGGTTATGAAGAGGTTGTGCAAGAATTCATGTGCAACATCCATCTAAGTTGTAAAGCTGAATCTCCCGCGGGTCAATACGAGTTAGTGTTCCAGGCTTTTGGCAACCCTTTTTACATTACTTTCGACTAACTATCTTCTCTTTTTAATCTTCAAGTCAGAGAAAACATCCTCTTCATAATCTCTGCACTTGATGTTAGTCAAAAATTTCAATTGAAACCAAACACGACCTTCGCTCCTCTTTAGCCAAACACATCAAATCCCTACCACTTTGGATACACAACCGTATCATCACCTTTTCCATAAATGCAAGAGGTGATGATAACGAGAAAGTGTTCCAAAAAGACTTGACATTTTTTTTTGCCTTATAAAAAATAAACTAATCTAAACTGGTCGGTACCTTGTGGATCAATTGATTCACATGAGTACAAAACCCAAGAGCCAATTTTTGCTATCTTCACATATCACAACCATTTACCTATTTGTAGGAGCACTTGGTGAGGAAAATGAGAAATTCCTCACCAAAAAACTTCTACCTTCACAAACTTCCTAGATCTTACATATCTTATCAATGCTAAGGCTATTCATCCGGACACCTATGCATGCACCTTAGGTGCAGTTGGAGCAAAAAAAATGGAGACTTCTCAAACTTCCAAAAGGAAGAGACTAGTTATTGAAGAAGGAGCTTCATCCATCCCTCTTCAACCTAAGCCTAAGGCTAAACTCTCACTTGCAACCATCAACAACAAGCTTGACAAGTTGATGAGGATGATGAAAAAAAGACTTTTATTCCTATCTCATCTTCATAGTGATATGGTTGATTTGTAAGAGAAGTTAGGAGTCCCCACTTGCCATCTTTCGGACTTCATAAAGTTTGAAGACACTCATGAAGAAGAAGGCAATGTTGAAGTGGAGGATGGAGATGAGGCTGAAGGTGAAGATGAAGACCTTTTTGGAGATGATTCTCCTACTTTCTAGATTAGGGATCTTTTGTACTTTCTTTAAGTTTTCACTTGCAAAAAATGTGATCCCACACACCTTGTTTCCAAGTTTATATATATAAAACAATTGTTTCTTTACAATTTATTATCTTATGTGATTAATGAACTTTATCTTTACGTTTTGCATTTTTATTTTGCTCCTTATGTACACTTATGCTTATTTTCTTTTCTCTTATGCACCCTCTTTTTGATCTTGCCAAAGGGAGAGAGATAGTAAGAATCTAAGTTTAAGGGGAAGAAAATAATAACTTGCAAATCATAGCATAAGTTGAGGGGGAGTGTCATACCTTCATACTTAAAATTTTTTTTATGATTAAATGTCATACTTAGGAAATTTTTATCATAAGTATTATTCATTGAAATTTTACCTTAACTTCACTCCAAATTAATATTTCTACATTATTTTCTCTTTGGATCAATCTAAGTTGTCAAAATAAAAAAGGGGGAGATTGTTGGACTAGGATTGTTAATCCTAAGTCTTAAACCTCTTTTGATCTTGACAAAGGAGATTGATCAATTTTAATGTTTCAATTAAGTGTTGTTTTGCAGTTTTTAGATAGTCTCTAAATTTAAAGTTGGATGAAGACCATAATCTCTAAAGAAAGCAAAGTGTCTCCTAATTTGCGACCACAACTTCATAAATTGCGACCGTGAACTAGACTAAGGCAGGTTGACAAATTGGATATATGAATTTGTGGGCCACTTCTCTGCCACGAACAATTCAAAGAAAGGAGAGTCAAAGTCACAGACGAATTTGCGGTGTGTGTCACGCCTCATTCGCAACCGTGAATTTCGAAGTAACTCAAGAGGGAATCAAGTCCATAACCACAACATGACAAGTGTCCCAGGTGACTGTTGGAAGACAAAAATCGTGATGACAACTTGTGGGTAGCTATCGCGAATCATGAAGAAGAATATGAACATTTTGACAAACGAATTTGCGTCCTAAGTCGTGGCCTATACAAGAAAAATCGCGACCACTACTTTTGTGAGCAGGTAAAAGACAACAACTATATTTTCCTAGTGAACCAATAAGAAGATGACACGTGGACTAGCTGTTAGACACAAATGGGGATTTCCACTGCAATTTTTGGGCTCCCATATGGGAAATTGAAAATTTGCGATCGTGAAAGAATAGTAGCGACTGCGAATGAAGCCTGAAAAACATTTAATGCAGAATCTATTTAGCATATTTTGGAGATTTGCTATTAGTCTTATTGCAACGTCTTTTTGGTGGGTAGAGACTATAAATACCTGACCAAACAGATGTAAATGCAAGAGAATTCATTGATTTGTAACCTAAACTCTTGCAATTTTGGTACTCAATCTTTTATCTTCTTTAGGTGATTGTTTGGTATGAGCATAAACACCATTTATAAAGGTTGTAGTGTAAGCCTGTAAAAACACTAAAAGAAGTTGTCGTGTGAGCCTTAAAAACACAAGTGTAAAGGTTGTTGTGTGAGCCTCAAAAACACAAGTGTAAAGGTTGTTGTGTGAACCTTGAAAGCACAAGTGTAAAAGTTAGGTGTGAGCTTAGAAACACCATTTGAAGATAGTGGAACACTCAATTGCAGAGAATTGGGGAGTGGATGTAGGGTCGATTATACCCGAACCACTATAAATCTTGTATCTCTCTTCTACTCGTTATACTTCTTACTTTCTTATTTTAATTTTTATACACCAATTCAACCCCCTTGTTCTTAGTGCCTAGGGCCAACAAATTGAAAATTTGGTAGTCGATAATCTAATTGATTGATATAAAAATATTTGGTAAAAATAGCTAAAAAATATAAAATGACTTAAAATGAGAGTAAACAAGAAAAAAATTTATAATTTTGTAACTTTTTAGTTAGATGCTGGTTCTACTAACCTTTTTTCAGGAGATTATAATCTAACTTTTTTTTTTCAAATATTCTAATTTATCAAATAAAGTTTATTAATTAAATTAGTTTATATTAATTGTCATGTTAAATTATAATTTAAATTATAGTCTAATTTTACCATGATAAACAGAGCCATAATATGATGATATATTACACGCACCACACGTGCATTTGAGACAAAAACAGAAAAAAAACTGACAAAATATCCTATTTAAATTGGTACATGTGGCTTAAAACTATCCTTTATTCTGCCTAAAAAAAAAAAAACCCCTTAACCCCCCAAAATGAAGCAGACTATTTAGTTCAAGAAGTTGTGTTTCTTTGGGTTATGTTCAAGAACTTGATGAGCGTGAGACTTTTTCTAATGGCAGTTTAATATTTGAATTCAAAAGTGAGTTACCTAAAGGAATAAAGGATGAGGAAATTTTGATAATTTCATATGAAATGAAGTCTTATTTTTCAAAATGATATGATTAAGTATCATACAACTGGTTATGAAGATACAATGACCATGAACACTAACGGATGCAAAAATTTTATTCAAGAGGGTTCAAATTACAATTATTAAAGTACAATAATCTTGTAAATTTTTATATTCTGAAATGGAGATATACAATTTTTATAATATATAATATGTTTTTGAAGGTCCAAAATAATATCAAACAATTAAAAAAATCTAAAAATTTCTAATATGTCAAAAATAAAGAATTATAAAAATTTTTATAAATTAATTATATATCATTGAACTTTGTGGAAAAATTCAGGGGGAATCCAGTAACCTTCAACTCCTATATTCCTATTAAAAAAAATTGAAGGACTAAAATTTTTTTTTTTATAAAATAACTATTAAGTTGTTGAACTTTTTGACAAATTCAGGGAGGTCCAGTGACCCCTTTGGATCCCACATGGATCCGTCCTTGACCATGAATATTTTGTTATGAATATTACAAATATATTTCTCAATAAAAATGACTAATATTAATAGTTTTGAATCTTATTATAGTAAGATATACCATGAGGGTGTTAACTTATATATTGAAGTTAAAAAAGTTAAATAGACACATGTGACTTTTTTTTTTTTTATTTGGTGATTGAATTCTTATCTTACTAGTTACCTTGCTTTAGAAATTCAACAAGAATGATTTTTTGTGTGATTTTTTGTGTTAATTCTTCTTAAATTAGCTTTAACTACATATTTATGATATTAGTGTAAATTGTATATGAACATAAATCATTATACTTATTGGATAATTATTGAATGATATAAAGTACGAGACATGAAATATATTTCTATGTGATAACATATGTCATTACAAATTTTCTTTTTTCTTATTCAAATAATATGTTCTAATGATGTGTTTAGTGAATTATTCTAAATTGTATTAGGCAATGGATAATAAATGGTTTAATTTAATAGTTTGTGGGCCTAATTAAAAATTAATGTATTGATATGTAAAAATTGCCTGAAAATTATAAGAAAATCATCATAACACAAGGAATGCATTTTCCCTTCACATCTATTCTAATAAACAATGACATGTTATGGCTCCTCTCTTTTAGTGGTAATCCTTATCGATGAACATAATCTTCCCTTTGTTTGGATTTCTTACCAAAGAAACTGCTAAAATGGTGATGCTTTTTTAGATATGGGTAGACTAGATAATGCTTCGATCATCACCTTACTATGCTTTTTAGAGGATATTAGCAATTCTCATGCATTGATCTATGTAGGTTTCTTCCTTAGTTACTTTAGGGCAACACTCACTTCTTCCTTTTCCTTAGTTGGAACCATTTCGAGTTCCTTCTCCATATAGGGTTCTTTCTCATCTCTCTATATGAATAATGCCTTCTCCTTTTAGTTGTATAGTTCACTCGAGGCTCTCCTTTCTCCTCATCACTATCCTCTCATACATTTATCTTCTTACCGACCTTTTCTTCCTCCTCATTAAAGCTTCCTTATAAGTTTACAATGAAAATCATTACGGTGTTGTCCACTAATGTAATGCCTTCAAAAGTTCTTATCGTAACTTTGTCACTAATCATAAAGTCGATCATGAGGGTTCCTTGAGCAATAGGTAGCACATTTAGAAAGTTAGATAGAGGATTCCTTTGGATGCTTAACTGTCCTGAAGTCAATTGGACAATGGTCTTAGAATTGATTAGATCTTATATCTCATGGCAAAGCTTGTAACACTGGCTTGTGTGATGTCAATAACTTAATAAAAAGAAAAATAGGCATTAACATTGTAATCATTAGGTAGTAGATTCAGTTATGGTCTTTATGCTAATGACTGCAAGAGTTCTTTTGTCTACATTCTTTTAAAAGCCTTATAAAGTGTCATACCCAAATTTATGAACTACCTTGATGGGCATACTGCATTTATATTGATGTTATATTCATTAGACTATCCTTGTAACTAATAATGTTTTTATCTTAGATATTGTCTCTTAAAATCTATTTATAATTCCTCTACTTGTGTTTCTGCTTCCCTTAAGTCTTTAAACATTTTCACCAGTATACTACGAATGCACATACTAATTTCTAGTAAAGCTCCTATGATGATCATCTTGGCCTGCTCTCTTTTTATCGGCTTGACCCTAACTTCAACAACCATCTTCTTCCATCTTTTGAGGTAATCTCTAAGTACTTTCCCATTACTTTGTTTCAAGGCCTCTAAATCATGGAGAGCGAATTCCAATTCTAAGTTATAGATATAGTGTTCCTAAAAGGCCCTTAACAACTCCTTCCATTCTCTCCTTACTATCTCATGCTATGTGAAGTACCAAGTCTTAGAAGATCCCTTCAACGATAGCTTGAATATGTCTAAAATTATCTTAGGTGGTACCTGATGCTATTTTGAGAAGCACATAAGAATGAATATGTTTCTTAGGATCCTATGTCCTTGTGACTTAGAGATCTCAAGCATTCAAAAATAAGTAAGGAGTTTTCTTACTTTCAAGCTAAAGTCCTTTAATTAATTCCCCCCTATTTTAATCCTTTTGGGTTTAATTCCTTCTAAATCCTCTCAAGTTGCTTGGAAAAACTGTCTATTTTCGCGTTATCTTTAACAACTCCTATATCTTTCTCTAGTGCTAGTGTCATGATGACACCTTCCTTAGTTGCCTTTTGCTTATTGTAATTGTCCATTTTAATAGGCTTAGTAGCTCTTTCTTAGGCATATGAATAGTAAATATATCTGGTTCCTTGACTAAGTAACAAAAATCTTAAAGTGCATGATACAATTTATGTATAAAGTTGGGATTCAGGCATACACAAACATCTATATAATACTATATAAAAAAATTGAATAGTGACAAAATTAGCAATAAAATTTTTTTTTCACTAATTAGCGAGGAATCACTTCAAAATAGAAATGGAACAAAATTTTTATCAATGGATATGATATCCATCACTAATTTTATCACAAAATTGGCACAAGTTTAGTGCCAATGTTATGCTAATGGCAATAGCATTAGAATTTTATGTCGCTTATATTTATTGTTAATTTGTGACAAATGCAAGATATAAATTCTTTTGATATATATTTTTAGGTTAGGAATTACAATTTTTTTAGTTTTTATGGTATTTTTATTATGGAATAAGTTAATCTATGTCTTATTTATGTTTGTATAAGAAACTCTTAAAAAAGAGTTAAATTGTAGCTTTTAACAATGTTGCATGGGTTTTTGCGTGGCCTATGAGTTGGACCATGTGAGAACATAGAGTTGACCAGTCAACAGCACAAGGTCGCAACAATGATTAAGTAGATGGACAGATGCATGACCCATGTGTCAGGCCATGTAGAATGGTTAGGATAGAACATAAAATACAATAGAGCGTTCCTTTTAAATAGGAAAAGAAACCTAGTTAATGGATTCATTTTGAATAGAAAAGAGGCAATTTTGAAGAGAATAATTCAATTCTAGATCTACTCCAAGTTTGTGAGAGAAATTGGGAGATTTTAGAGAGTTATTCTTTAAGATTCATTGTTTAGGGCAAGATTATTCTTTTTAGGGATTCTTTTTCTGATTCAATAATTTTCTTCAATTTTTTTTCTTCTTCTTCTCTTAAAATGAACAAACTTTTCTATTCTAGGAATTAGGATTAAAGCCCAACATTTTCATGATTATATAGAGAGTTGTTATTTTAATGGTGTTGAGTTTCTATGAGCACCTCAAATTTCATGCTTATGCTTGAACGAGTGAAATCTTAATTGTGACTCCTACCTTTTATCGTTCATCGGGGGATTGAGAGGATAACGGTTATCCATTAGTAATAACCCTTAATCATGGCTTGTGATTCAGATTAAAAGGGGTATCCTTAAGGCCTCACGTAAAATAGAAGCCCTTTTTTCCAAAGTAGTGGTCAACAAGGGACCAAGTCGGGACATTACATTGGTACCATCCTCAGGTGAAATGTGGAGTCTCCACCTGACTTTGGTTGGGACAAGAATCTAGGCAAAGATAAATTTTGGGCCTATCTAAGTCATTTAGAAGGCCCAATCTGTCTTCACCTATCACAGATTGGATTTAGATGTTAGGTATGATTTGGGGAAGAGGTTAGGCACCTCAAGTTGCTCAAATATAGAGATTTGACCTTCAAGCATCAATGGTTCATTTTTATACTTTGCCTTTATTAATCAATTTCCTATTTATCCACCTAGGCACATCCATCTAAACAAGCCATTAACTATAACAATAAATTATGCAATGCATGAATGATATTCAACATGTAAGAAAATAATGAACAATATATATACAAGGAGAAGATTTGGGATACATATCCAAATGGTGGGATTATCATGCAATGAACTTAAATAGATAAGAAGCATGCATTATTTAGCTTTCATAATCTATAAGAATAAGCATAAAAATGGAAAGAAAATAACCCCTAAATCTACTTAAGATGAAAATAACTAAAATGGAAAAATGTTGCCTAGATCTTATCCTTTAAGGTCCCAATCTATTTAGCCCATAATCTTCCATATTATTATCCATGTTAGGGGTTAATTAAGATTCCTAATCTATTGTCCATAGTCATCATAAATCAAATTAAACACAATATGGAACATAAAATATGATAAAAGCATGCAATGACATCAATGAAGAAGGCATAACGTAATAAAGATGCAATTAAAGACTAAACAACACTTTGTATAAAGTTTAAACACCAAAATAAAGGGTCATAAGATGATAGAATCCTTTTCTTATGAAGCTCTAAAAGAGCATGGCATCCATATGTGCCATTAGCCATATAGAGTTAGCATCTAACACAAGAATGAGTGAGATTGTAGGACTATTCACATATTCTAAACACAAACATAATTATAAAAAGGACTTTCAAGGTCATTGGAACCTTAACTTCCTCACTTGGTCACTATCCTAAATGATCAAAACAAAATCAAAACACCTTTTTGATATAAAATGAAAGATCCCAAAAGTCCTTTGGTATGGTAAGTAATAAAAAGCCATTTGAAACATAACCAAAACTCGATTTTTTAAGTGAATAAAGGTCTTAGGTCATTAAAACTTACCTTATTTTGCCACAAGAGTCATAAAATACCACAAAAAAGGTTTCAAAAAGAAATAAATTTGGATAGAGGAAGAAGATGAACTTTTCAAAAAAAAAAAGTGTTCGTCAGGCAAATTGGGCTGCACAACCTATAGACAAGGTTGTACAATTCCTACTTCTTTGATTTTGAAAATAGAGAAAGAATGAAGAAAAGGAGGGATAAGGGAGATTCCTAGATGCCTTTGTTTATTTTTGTGCCTTTAGAGGCTCACAAGTTCAATGTTCTTCTCCAAAATGCTTGGGGAATGCACAAGAATGAAAAGATTAGGTTTGGTTCTACCCTGGAGTGAGTTAGGGTTTGGCGTTTTTATGTTTGAGGAATGTTTAAGAGGTGATTTTGGCAAAATAATCTTAGGGTTTCCAAACCTCCTCCCTGCCTTCAAAATAGGAGAGGTATTTATAGGTGTTAGATGGGTGTATAGTGCTAAAAATAGTTTTGGTTGTACCATAAACATGTCCAATCGCATAGAAGAGATGAATGTACTGAAATTAGGCTTTACACGTGGGTTGTATAGCTAAGAATGGGTTGTATGTCCATTTATCAGGGCTACACAACCCTTGAATTTAAGGAGGGACTAGTTTTAAAAGGTTATAAGGATTAGAGTTTAAGGTAAGGTTGCACATCCCTCTTTGTGGGTCATACATCCTTATTTTGGGATAGGCTATACATCCTAATTTAGTGGGATGTACATTCCTCTAAGCAGGATAGGTCTTAGGTTTAGTTTTAGGTTTTGGCTTGGTTTTAGGCTTGGCCTTGGATTTTTCCAATGACTCTTAGGGCTTTTCACCTCTTTCTTTGGCAATTTCCTTTGCATTATGCAAAATTGGTTCAATAAATTTCATTATTGGGCTTACATTCTAAGACCTAAAATCTAGTGCTAACAGTTTCCTTGATTTAATGTATTTCAGCTTAATGTACTTGGATGTATGATGGCCACACATATATTTAGGAGTTGAGATCCTAGATCATAGAGCTAAAGTGGAAGTCTAGGGTTAGTCACAATATATTGAACTAGAAAATTAATACCACAAGAGTAGGATTAACCTCTAGAGATATTGAAGGGATATTCATAGAATCTAATGCATTACTATTGAATTTTGTGACCATGAAAGTAGGCATCATCTCAGTAGTGATAGATCCAATTTTGTTCAAAAGAGATTATTGGGTAATATAGGAAATCTATCTTCAAGGATAATTTAGTCACTTGAGAAATAGAATTCTTTGTGTAGTTGTGGAAGTGTTGTGGTATAACCTAAATTCCCTAAAAATCATTTTACATAAGAGTTTCCTTTATTTAAATTATGTTCTAATTTATTTTACAATTTCATATTTTTAGATTTATTACTCTTTAGTATTCAGTTACTAGATAATAGAAAATTTTAATTCTTTGGTATCTGTGAAAATCAGTCTTCGTGCGAATGATCTCTATTCTTCAATGTATTAGTTGAAGCAATTTGTGCATTTACAATGGTTTTACATGCAACAGGTTTTTGGCGCCATTGTCGATGACTGATTTTTCATAATATTAATTCTAATTAAGATTTTTATTAATCTAGTATTGAATTTTGCATTTTAATAATTTTGGTGATTCTAGTTATGTTTATTTCTCTTAATAGATCAATCTTTTGGTGTATGTGACGATTGAAAAGTTTAGAGTTATTTGAACTTGATCTTGAAATCAAGCGTACATTTCTAATCTAAAGGTACATTCAACTACAAAAGAAGAATTAAAAAAAAGTGGCCATGGCTGATGATATAGAAATAGAAAGTAAGGCGAATGAAAGAGAATTAAATGGAGGAGAAAGAAACAGACAACTAAGAATATTATGGGATTTTGCCATGTCTTAAAATTTGGAAACTCAATCAAGCATATTGGGACCTACTGTCACCAATAATAACTTTAAAATTAAATCGACAATCATATAGATGGTATAACAAAATACATTTGGAGGTGAAGTTATTAAAGACTTGAATGCCAATATTTCTACCTTTTTGAAAATTTGTGCAACTTTTAAGATCAATGGAGTGACTGATGATGCTATCAGATTGCAATTGTTTCTTTTTTCTTTGTGAGACAGGGCAATGAGATGGTTGAACTCCATGACATCTAATTCATTTGCTACTCAGGGTACACTATCTCAGGCATTCTTAGCAAAATATTTTCCACTGAGCCATGATGCACATATGAGACAAGTAATTACAAGCTTCCAACAAGAGCTGGGTGAGACATTGTATGAATCATAAAACAACTTTAAGGAGTTACAAAAGAGATGCCCACATCATAGCCTGCCAGACTGGTTGTTAGTCCAAACATTCTACAATGGGCTTAACTATTTGGTACGCATTACCTTTAATGTTGCAACTAGAGGTGCACTCATGGATAAATCAACTAATAATGCTTATGCTTTATTAGAAGAAATGGGTTTGAATAACTACTAGTGGGCAAGCGAAAGAGGTGACAACAAGAAGGATACATGTATCTATGATATTGAAGCTTACACCATACTTAATGCTAAAGTGGATACCCTTATATGGAATCTTGATGAGGTATGTATGCTATTAATACTCCAATGATGAGTTATGAATGGTGTGGTGAAGGACACTTGAGCATCAAATGTCAAATGTCAAATGGAGTGTCCTTTTGCTCAAAATTATGCTGAACCTATACATTATGTAAATAATCTCATCAGGCAGCCCCATAATCCTTATTCCAACACCTATAGTCCTAGGTAGAGGAATCACCCTAACTTGTTGTACAACAATCATGCTAACTGGCTTAAACATTTTCATCCCATTGGTTTTCATAAAAGGCAATAGAGTGGTGTACCTATGGGCCATTATAATCAATAAGAGGAGAAATAATCGTGGGATGTGCAAAAATTCTAAATTGAGAAGTTTGATAAGGTGGATACAAAGTCAGACAACATTGATAAGCTTGAGTTGAGGATGAACCAAATTGAGCAACACAATAGGAATTTGGATGTGCAAAGTAGGCAATTAACAAATAATTTTGGTGCTAGATCACAAGGCACATTGCCAAGCAAGACTAAAACTAACCCAAGGGAATAATGGAAGGCACTAACTTTAAGGAATGGCATGGAGATACCCAAACCTCCACATAAGGATAAAACTTCAAATGAGAAGGCAGCCCCAAAATTACTAGAAATATTTGAAAATTTAGAGATTTCAGAACTTAAAATTGAAGGGGGAAATAACAAAAATTAGTTCAGATAGAGACCATAAAGTGGAAGAAGGAAGCAAGCCTATACTAGTGAAACCATATGTTCTACCAATTCCTTTTCCTCAAATGTTACAAAAATAAAAGCTAGATAAGTAGTATATCAAGTTTTTGGAGATATTTAAGAAAATTCACATTAACATTTTGTTTGCAGAAGCTTTGGCACAAATGGCCACTTATGCAAAATTTGTCAAGTATCTTTTGTCTAATAAGAGAAACTGGAGCAATTTGAGATGATCACTCTTTTGGAGGAGTGTAGTGCTATTATTCAAAATAAGCTTTTACCACCAAAGCTAAAGGATCTAAGGAGTTTTTCCATTCCTTGTCAAATTTCTAATTGCAAATTTAATAGAGCATTATGTGATTTAGGTGCAAGTATTAGTCTAATGCCTCTTTCTATTTGTAGGCAATTAAATCTTGGTGAAATCCAACCAACCACAATTACTTTGCAATTAGTGAGTCATTCTATCAAGTACCTGGTTAGAGTGGTGCAGAATGTTCTCATGTAATGGGAAAATTTTATATTCTAGTAGATTTCATTATTTTAGACATGGATAAGGTTATAGGCACACCTTTGATTCTTGGCCATTGCAGGGACCATAGTCGATGTGAAGAAGGGTAAATGCATCTTGAATGTAATGGTAGAATCGATAGAGTTCAATTGTTTCAAGACAACAAAACAACCCTATCCCATTGAGGAGTATAATAGAGTAGATGTAATTAATAGTTTGGTGTAAGAGGTGCTCTAAAATGACCATCATGAAGACCATTTGAAGCTTTCTTAGTTCAAGGGGCATCATCTTCACATGATAATTATGAGATTGCTAGTACAAACTATTTCTTGGAAGCAAGCCCTCCATTTAGAAATTTCAAGTTTGAGGAATTGGGAAAAGTTAAGTCTTTTCCCCTCCTTCCATTAAGAAAGCTCTAACTTTGGAGCTAAAACCTCTTCCTCTTCATTTCAGGTATGTTTTTCTTAGAGAACATCAAACTTTTCCTGTGATTATTTTAGCTTATTTAACCAAATTATAGGAGGAAAAATTGTTAAGAAAGTTAAGTGAAAGGAAGAGCACCATAAGATGGACAATTAGTGATTTAAGAGGAATTAGTCCTTTTTGCATGCATAAAATTTAATGGAGGATGATCACAAGCCATCTATCGAGCACTAAATGAGATTAAATTCCAATATGAAGGATGTAGTATAGGCTAAAATTTTACAAATTTTGGATATAGGTATTATATATCGCATATCCTATAGTTCATGGGTTAGTCTTGTGCAAGTTGTGCCTAAGAAAAGTGGGATGACCATCATTGCCAATAACCAAAATGAATTGATCTAACAAGGATGGTTACCAAGTGGAAAGTATGTATAGATTATAGGAAGCTTAATAAAGCCACTCAAAAGGATCATTTTCCCTTGCCATTCATTGATTAAATGCTTGAAAGGTTTTTGGGTCATGTTTATTACTGCTTTTTAGATGGTTATTCCATATATAATCAAATTCTCATCACTCTAAAAGACCAATAGAAAACAATCTTCACTTGCCCTTATGGCACATTTGCTTTTAGGAGAATGGCATTTGGTTTATGTAAAACACCAACTACATTTCAACAGTGTATAATGACATTTAATGATTTTGTTGAGAAAACTATGGAAATTTTATGGATGATTTTTAAGTATTTGGAAATATATGTTTAGCTAATATTTCCATGATTTTGCAACGATGTGAAGAAACAAACCTAGTTTTGAATTGGGAGAAGTGTCACTTCATGGTGTAAAAAGGTGTGGTACTTGGGCATAAAGTGTTTGTGAAAGGAATTGAAGTGGATAAAGCAAAAATATATATCATTGAGAAAATGCCTCTATCCATATAGGTTAAGGGAATGTGGAGCGTCCTTAGTTACGCGAGATTTCACCATCATTTTATTGAGGATTTCTCTAAGATTACAAAGCCTTTTTATAACTTGCTTAATAAAGATGTTGCATTTAATTTTGACTAAAAATGACATGATGCTTTTTGTAGGATGAAGAAAGCATTAACTTCAATACCCATCATAGCAGCCCCAGATTGGAGATAACTATTTGAGCAAATGTGTGATGTGAGTGACTTTGTTATTGGAGCTATTTTGGGGCAAAAAAGGGATACACGAATGCATGTGATTTATTATGCTAGTAAGAATGTTAATGAATCCTTTGTCAATTATGCATTTGACAAATTCAAGTTGTATTTAATGGGTTTCAAGGTCATAGTGTATATAGACCATGTCGCAATCAAGTACCTATTGAGCAAAAAAGATGTTAAGCCTTATCTAATTCATTAGGTACTTCTATTGCAAGAGTTTGATCTTGAAATTAGGGATAAAAAAGGGATTGAAAATGCAGTTGTAGGTCACTTGTCTTAAATTTAGCCTCAAGAAAGTGGAAACAATAGTCTAGAAATCAAGGAAGAATTTCCAGATGAACAACTATCTGTGATTAATGCTAGAACACTGTCAAACATTGTCAATTACTTTATGAGTGGAATCGTACCTATAGACATGTCATACCAGTAAAGGAAGAACTTTCTAGCATATTGCAGGCACTATTTTTTGGAAAAATCTCTTTTTTACAAACATTGTGTTGATGTACTCAATAGGATGTGTGTGCCTAAGGAAGAAATTCATTACATTATAACACATTGTCATTCTCTGGAGAGTGATGGACATTTTAGCACCACCAAAATGGTTGCTAAGATTTTACAAAGTGGTTTTTATTGGCCAATGATGTTTGAGGATACATGGAAATTTATACATTTTTGGGATCATTGCCAAAGGACTAGTAACATATCTAGATGACAAGAAATACCATTAAATAACATTCTCAAAATGAAATTATTTGATGTGTGGGGTATCAATTTTATAAGACAGTTTCCTCCATTGTATGGCCAACTCTGCATCTTAGTTACAGTGGATTATGTGTCCAAATGGGTTGAGGCAATTGCTTCACCAATAAATGAAGCTAAGATGGTGACTAGGTTTGTAAAGAAATTCATCTTCTCAAGATTTGGGGTACCTAGAGCTATCATAAGTGATAGAGGAAGTCACTTCTACAACAGGCAATTTAAGACCTTACTTATGAAATATGGAGTCACACATAAGATTGTCACCCCATATCATCCACAAATTGGTGGATAGGTTCAACTTTTGAATAGGAAATTGAAATATATCTTGGATAAAACAATGTCCATTTTGAGAAAATATTGGCCACAAAAGCTAGATGACACATTATGGTAATATAGAACAATATTCAAGACACCTCTAGGAATGTCTCGTGATAGGTTAGTATTCGGCAAAGCTTGCCACCTTTCTATGGAACTTGAGCACAAAGCATACTAGGCTATAAGGCTCCTAAATTTTAACCTTAAAAAGGCTAGAGGAAAGCATCAACTTCAGTTGAATAAGTGGGATAAAATTTGCAAGAATGATTATGAAAGTGCCAAAATTTATAAGAAGAAAATGAAGTTGCGGGACGATAAACACATTCATAAATGTTCAATTGAAGTGGGACAATAAGTTTTATTATTTAATTCTAGGCTAAAGCATTTTCCTGGAAATCTAAAATTAGGGTGGTTTGGACCATTTACAGTAGTTCAAGTGTTTCCGCATGGAGCTGTGGAATTGATATGAGTATATGGAAATTCATTTAAAGTAAATTGGCACCAGGTGAAGCCATATTTCTATGGAGAAATAATGCCAACTAGAGAAATTCTTCTCCTCAAGGCTCCAACAAATTAAATTCCAAGAAGTCGAGCTAATGAGTATAAACAAACGCTTGTTGGGAGGCAACCCAATGAAATTTTCTATTTTAATTTCAATTCATTACATTTTGTTCAATTTGCATAAATTGTATTGTAGTTATTAGAAATATCAACATGTTAATTTTTAAATAGGAATTAATTGTAATTGCAAAATAGTTAAGCATAACATTATATCATCTTTTATTTCATTTTAATAAATTTATTTTCTCGGTTAAAAAAAATACAGGTAAGGGTTGCATAACACCACTAACCCATTTTCTCATCACCTAAAGCTGGTTCCCCTTTTCGTTACCATATTTCTTTTAAAAACGTAAACCTTAACCATTACCTCAGTCCCACATTTGACACTCTCAGCCAATTCATTAAAATCTTCAACACCATAATCACCTTTTCTATTTCCCTCCATATCTTTTTTAAAAAACCCTCACCCTATAATCCTATTTTTCTATACCAAGCATAATCCTCTTCTTCCTTCCATTTTAATTTTCTTTCACCACCATTTTCCACTAATGCTGAGAGTGAAGCTAAGTGTGAGAAAAAAGGCTTATGAGAGGGGTTCCTCTTTCACCCGTTGTGAAGACCGTACTGATTCAAAATCTAATTTACCTATACCACCACCACCACTGAAGGACCCCTTCACACCACAAATCAAGTTCACTAAAGAAACACAAATGGCTCAATTCAAGGTGTTGAAGAATTGAGGGTTTAAGGCAAAAAATTTTATTGTAGAGAAACTTTGAACATCCTCCATCTGAAGAGGGATGTGGATTATATGCAAGAGGGAATAGGTTTGCTTCGATTCATAGAGATGAAACTTCCCTTTTATGTTATCCTTACACCCAAATTCCTCACCACACTCACACTGGGTCACATTAAGGCTATTGCTAACAAGAATAGTTCATATGTAGGCTATTTAGTGAAATTAAAGTGTCCTTATTCAATCTCATTTTTGGGTTCCCTAGAGAAGGTCTTTAAATACCATCACTAAAGTATAATGAGCATGAATTTGGGGACCAAATCTCCACCAAAAGTTGACTTTCATAACAAGGCATTCGAAGTCGTATGAAATACAAAGCCTTGCCCTTCAGTCCATTCATTGACTCTGCACCTACATTCTCTTTTCAAGAGTTGAGAACATAGGTTTGTTTTTGAAAAGTAATTTGTTTTTCTTATGGTGTGTTGAGCATAAAAGAAAGTTGAATTGTGGTGTTTGGATATTCCAACATCTAATGGTTGTGGCCACTCCCTCAAAAGGTAAAATCATAGTTGGGTTTGTAGCTATTGCCATAGCCATGATATATAAAAGTTTAAGGTATAAAGACTATAAAATCGTACCAGTAACAACGATCATATCTGATACAAGCCCAAATATGCAAGAAAGAGGGAGGCCAATACATGCCAATTCATGCAGAAATTTACATTGACAAAGAAGAGGAAGAATAAACACCCAAGGCTACTTACACTCAACTAATAGTGTGGATCCAAGAACTCAACATGAAGATATAAATTATGCAAGAGCAACTCAAAGCTTTTTATGCATTCATGGGTTTCACACCACCCCCACTTGGATCATAACAAAATTTGTCTTCTTTTTTCTTAGTTATTTTAAATTTTCAACCAATGGGTTCATTACTATTATGTTGGATATTCTAGTTGTTTTAATTTTGGATATTGCTTGTTTTAAGATATTATGATTTCATTTGGTTTTTTGTTGAATATGTTAGAATTATGGTACCATTGATGTTTGTTATGGGGACATATTCTGTGTTGGAATTGTGTTTATCGTGTGTGATAGAGAATTGAGAAATGTGGTTGAGTTGATTGTTTTCTTTGAGGATTGTGAATATAATGTGTGCTTTTCAATTTGAATGAGTGTGTGAAAGAAGCACAAACTTATAGTTACCATTTTTTATGTAGGTGTAACTTAGAATACGAATATTAGGATAAGCTTTAATTTTGGAATGGTAGGTCAAAAGGAGAAATGTCTAATTGACAAATTGATTTGTCATGTATTTGATAACTATGATGAATTGCTTGTTTAATAATGATCATGGTAGGTTGCGCTTCCATTTTTGATAGATTGAACACCACAGAGAAAATTTCAAACTATGCATAATTTTTACACTTTTGTTTTCTCCCTGTTATTTGTAATTTTGTAAAATTAATTAGCATGTGAAGCTGATAAGGAATGGAATGTATGTTTGAACTCCTTATTTTTTGGTGCAATAAAGACTAAGTTGCTTTGAATAAAAGCAAAGCTTGTCACTGTTGATTTCTAAATTGCACAATTTACTAAGTTTTACTCATCTATAATAATTCTTAGCTAGAGTTTATTTGTGTGAATTAGAATTGCAAAGAGCAAATTGTGTTATGCAAAAATAAGTGTTATTTGTTCAAGATTACCAATTTACCTTAAATATTGCTACTATTTTCAAAAATTGAATGCAAAATTCTCAAAACATACTGGAGCATAATGGGAAGTGTTTTATTAGTGGCATTGAATTTGATTGTATGTTTGGAATGTGCCACATTAATTAAATTTTGGATTAACTAAGTAAATTTTGGATTAACTAAGTATGACAATTGTTAGGCTATTCGTATTTTGATTTCCAGGTGCATGAGATGTTGCATAGCCCATGTAATAGCCTATGCACCGTTCTAGCACACTGTTAAACCTAGGTTCTTTGCTATTTTCAATTATGTTTTCTTTTATCAAATTAACCTCTCATATCAGTGATTGTTTATGAAGGATGGAATATAATGCACAAAAAATTCACACCAACCAATTAATTGCAACAACATTTTCAAGCAATCGATTACCTAAGGAAATTCATTACTTCCATGATTCAAATTGGAAATGCAACAAGGGAGTGAAGTTTTTGTTTCCTTAATTTCAGTTTCTATTTATCCCATTTCACTAAACATTGAGGACAATGTTGTTTTTAAGTTTGAGGGAGGGACATAGATATGAATTTTTTTTAATTTCATTTGATTCATTATTAGGATTTTATTTATAATTAGTTAGTTATTTGTGATTATTTTTTGAATAAATTCAATTATTCTTTTATCAATAATGATCTAACATTATTAGAGTATTATAAGTTCAAAGAGTAAAAAGAAAATTGAATTTGTGTATTGATCAATGTAATCATTATGAAAGATAGGATTTATTGAAATGCCATGATAATTTAGGCATGATTTTCTTATTTGAAAATTTGGAAATTTAAGGATTTTTGATAAATGATGTGAGCAATTGTCTTTTAATTGAGAATAAGCTTAAACCATTACACCTCATAATGATTGTTTATTTAAATTTAAGGCATGTATTTGATAGCTTGTTAAAAACTTTTCCACTAATTCTAGAACAACACACACAATCTTTTGAAGCAAAATAATAATTCATATTTGATCAAGGAAATGATTTACGCATTCATTGTTAGCCCATTTAACCCCATCTATACCTTTATTTTTTTCCCTTTTGCACGTACACCCTTTTTGAGCCATGAAATATACTCAAAGAGTGTATATAAGACTTATTTTTGGCACCCTTATCCCTTTTACCATATAGCCCATATTATGGCCTACCTTCAAGAGAGTCTATAGAATTGAATTTGTCTCAAGTAATACTAGAATTTCCATTATGTGGGATGAGAAAAGTGAAATGTATTCTTTTATGCTTGGTTGTGTATAAGTTGCAAATACTTGACATATGGAGGAAATTGGTGATGAAATATGATTGTAATTATATAGTTGCATATTACATGACTATCATGTTCTTTTATTTCAAAAAAAAAAAAAAAAGAGAGAGAAAGAAAAGTTGAAAATTTGTGAAGTTCTGTTGAGTTTAAGCTAACATCATTTTAGGCTCACAATTGTATAATCACATTATCTTTAGTTTGCTCATAAGTTTAGGTAGAACTACAATAAATGGAGTAATTGTTGTTGAAAATGTAGTAAGAGAGATTTGTTGAGCGGTGAAGCTTTAAAACATATAGGAGTTTTAGTATCTCTTGACTAAATTTGATTCTTAAAATTCTTTTGCTTAAACTTTTTATCCTTTCCTTGGTAAGCTACTAACCTTCAACCACGTTACAAGCTAATAAAGACCTTTTGATCCTTGGTTAATTTGTATAATTACATTACTGGAGATTGATTGTGTGTGTACTTGCTTATGAAATTTAGTATAACATTATATTATGAAGAGCTTTGGCAGCACTAACTTGTATGATATTTGATTTTAAATTGCATTAATAGAGAGACAGGTGCATTGTGGTTGTTGCAAAAATTTCATAGTTGATTTATACTTGCAATTGTTTACAAGATTTTAAAACATGGAATTAAATATTTAAAATTTTGAAAAATTGGTTGTTATGGTACTTTTCTAAATCCAATGATTTGCAATTTTTGAGTTGAGAAATTCTTTTGTTTGACTTTTGTTTTGCTTAAGGATAAGCAAAACTCCAACTTTACGGGAGTTTGATAGGGATTCTTTTGGTATATATTTCTAGGTTAGAAATTACAAATTTTTTCTATTTTTTATGGTATTTTTATTTTAGAATAAGTTAATTTATCTCTCCTTTATGTTTGCACAGGAAACTCTTAAAGAGGAGCTAAATTGTAGCTTTCAGTAGTATTGCATGGGTTATTATGTGCCTCATGCAATGGACCATGCAAGAACATAGAGTTTACTAGTCAGCAGCACAGGATCACCGCAACAGTTAAGTTCATGGATAAATGCATGATCCATGCGTCAGGCCATGTAAAGTGGTTAAGATAGAACACAAAATGCAGAAGAGTATTCCTTTTAAACAAAAAAAAAAAAAAGAGACCTAGTTGATGGATTCATTCTAAACAAACGGGAGGCAATTTTGACGAGAAGAATTTGAATATAGATCTACACCAAGTTTGTGAGAGAAATTGAGAGATTTTAAAGAGTTATTCTTTAGGATTCATTATTTAGGGAAAGATTATTCTTTTTTGGGATTCTCCTTCTAATTTAATGATTTTCTTCAATTTTGTTTCTTTTTCTTCTCTTAGAATTAACTAACTTTTCTATTTAAGGGATTAGGGTGAAAGCCCAACATTTTTACGATTATACGAAGAGATTTTATTTCAATGGTATTGAGTTTCCTTGATTTAATGTGTTTGAGTTTAATATACTTGGATGTATGATGACCACATATATTTGAGAGTAGAGATCCTAGATCATGGAACTAAAGTCGAAGTCTAAGATTAGTCATAACACATTAAACTAGAGAATTAATGCCACGAGAGTATGACTCACCTTTAGATATATTAAAATGATATTCATAAAATCTAATGCATTATTATTGAGTTTTGTAATCATGAGAGTAGGCATAATCTCAATAGTAGTAGGCTCAATTTTGCTTGAATGGGATTATTAGGTAATATAGGAAATCTATCTTCAAGGATAATTCAATCACTTGAGAAATAAAATTCTTTATGTAATTGTGGAAGTGTTGTGGTGTAACCTGAATTCCTTAGAAATCATTTTACATAAACGTTGCCTTCATTTAAATTATGTTCTTATTTGTTTTAGAATTTCTGATTTTTACATTTATTACTCTTTATTATTTGGTTACTAGATAATAGGAAATTTTAATTGTTTAGCACTTGTGGAAATCAGTCTTTGCAAAGAATGATCTATACTTTTTAGTATATTACATAAAGTAATTTATACACTTGCATGAGTTTTACATTCAACAATGCAGTCCATCATTAATTAGTGACAAACTTACAAGATAAACTCACCGTTACTAATTAGCAACAAAAATTTATGTCGCTAATTAGCTGCAGACTCCTATCAACTAAGTGTCCATCACTATTTAGTCATGGAAACTAAGCCTTACCAATGGAAACTCTATTGGTAAGGGTTATGTGTTTTTCCTAATCTCTTTTCCCTCTCTCCTTTTCCCTTTTTTCGTTTTCACTTTTCTTCCCCTTCTCTCTTCCTACTTTTAGTTGTATTTCCTTTTTCACTCCTCACCACTACACTTTCCTCTCTCGCCACCACCGCGCTCCCTTCTTCTTGCCACTGTTGTGCCCTTCTTTGCCTTTCCTCTCTCCATTAATGCACCCCATTTCAGCTTCTCCCACTCAATCTCTCTTTATCTCTCTCTCTCTTTTTTAAATCTTGGTCTCTCTCTACAAGGTATATTTTATTATTAATTTTATATATTAATTATTTTTAAAAAATTATGTGAAAATTAAATTTTGTATATTAATTAGAAAATTAGGGAACTAGTTTCATAATTAATTTTTATGATTACTTAGAAAATTAGAAATTAATTTTTATTATATTAATTTATTTTGTATAATAATTAGAAAATAATAAATTGATTATTTATTTTATAATTAATTATTAATTTTAGGATATTAATTAATCTTGCATATTAATTACAAATTATATGATATATAGGAAATTATGCCACATATAGAAAATTAATTCATATACATAAAATTAATTTTGTATATTAATTGATTTTAGGAAAATTATGTGAAAATTAATTTTAGTATATTAATTAGAAAATAATGAATAAGGAATTTGAAAACTAATTGTATAATTAATTTTTATAATTAATGAGAAATTTAGAAACCAAGTTTTAGTATATTAATTTATTTTATATATTAATTAGAAAATTATCAGTTAATTATTAATTTATAATTAGTTTTTTAATCAAATAATAAATTAGGAATTGATTATTCATTTTCTAATTAATTAGAAATTTAAGAGTTGCATATTAATTTTTTAATTAATCAATGTTGGCCCTTGTGTACCAAGAAATGAGTTGAATTTGTGAGAAATTTAAAGTTTTTGAGGGAAGGTTAATTATGCAAGTATGAGAAGAAGTGGAAGATGAATAGAACACACAATAATTTATAGTAATTCAGGTATTAACCAACCCTACATTCACTCCCTAATTCATTCAATTTGTTGTTCCACTAATACTCAATGGTGTTTTATAAGTTTACGCCAAACTTTACAACTCGTGTTTTACAAAGAATTACACACAACCTAACAAGTGTTTCCCAAGGCTAACACTCAAACATATACAAGAGTTTTCTAATATTTCAATCTCAAATCTAATCCCAAAGGGCATTTAAAGTTCACACCAAATTTTGTACAACTCAAATATAAAGAATAAAAAAGAGAGAGTTAAAAAAAAAAAATTTGCAAGAGTTTGGTTTTAGTAAATGTTATTCTCTTTCATTTATGTCCATTTGGTGGAGTATTTATAGGTTTCTCCCACCAAAGAGACATTAGAGATAATACTAGCTCCATATCTCAAAAGTTGGAGCCAAAATTATGCATTTAATATTTGTCAGACAAAAGACGCGATTGATATAGGTATGTCACAATCATGACTTAAGTATTGTTCTGGATTTTGCTTGGTTGCGATCGAGATCAACAATTTATGTTTAATGACTAGTGCACGTGGTAGCATGGCATTGCTTCTTCATAAAACTAGCTGTTGGGACCCTTCCTTTATGGCTCAAACATCTCAGACTCAAAACATTTGTAGCAATCATTTCTCAAGTCGCGCAAGAAAAGTGGTAGTGACATTGGACCACGAACCAACTTATGTAACTTTGGTTGGTGTTGAAGGAGTGTTGTGACCTCGACTCCTATTGCAACGATTGCAATATTTGAAGTTTCAAATGGCCCTATGATACATGGAAATATCTTATTGGTCTTCTAAGGCCCTCCATAAGGGTTTAAGTGTCACGATTGAGACTCCCATCACGACACCAACCATAAATCCTTTTGGACTATTTTTGTGTCCAAATTGAGTATGGTTATTGTCGCTACTCATGAAGTAGCGATCGTGACTTCGGTGGGATTTTAGATTTCTTCTCCATTCAAACTTTCAATGTGGTTCTAACCTATTTTCTGTGACCACAACACTTAGAACAAATATTAGAGTATTTCAATCTATATTGTCAAAATTAAAAGAGAGGTTTGACTTAGATTTGACCAACCAAGTCCAATAGTCTCACTCTTATTGATTTTAATAATCTAGATTGAATGTGAAGGAATAAAGATAACTTATGCATGATATTAAGTTTGTATAAAGTGTATGGAAATCAATTAGAAGTTTAAGGGTAGAAATCCCTTTATGTGCAAAGTTATGGAAGAAAGAGACTAAGTATGCAAGTTGAGAAAATTTAAGATTAAGAATTAAGAACACATAACTTATACTTATCCTTAAGATGTTTTAAAGTGTAAGTGCTCCCTCTCAATCCTATACTCATCTTTAACATGTTAAGGATACTAATCATTCCAATATTCCTTCCCCCTTTGTTAAGAGCAAAAAGAGGGAAACAAATAAATTGAGAAGGAGGTTAATGGTTGCAAAGACATACTTAAACAAATATAATAGTCCTCAAACTTAATAAAAAAGAGATGAACCATAACATAAGCCAAACTAAAACATAAATATAAAAAGTAAGTTAAACATATAACCATGTTTGATCACATATTTAGACAAAAAAAACTTTTTTAAAAAATAAAGAAGGATAAAACAGAAAGGAAAACAAAACAAGCTAAAAAAATAAATAAGAATCTAGGGAAGGAATCACTATCATCATTATTTTCAATTTCTTCTTCATTTTCTCCTCTTTAGGCTTCATCTCCCTCTTCCTCTTGGCCATCTTCTTCCTTTTATGTGTCTTCCTAATCTTGAAAATTAGGAAGATGGCATAGAGTAGCACCAACTTTTTCTTGAAGGTCAATTAAATCACTATGAAGGTGAGAGAAAAAAAGGAACCTTCTTTTGATCATTCGCATCACCTTGTCAAGTTTTTGGTTTATGGAAGAAAGAGAGATTTTAAAAGAAGATTTAGAATATGAAGCCTTAACATTTCCCTTTTCCTTAGGATCTTAAGTAGGTTTTTCTTGAGGTTCAACTTCCTTACCCTCTTCAATAATAAGCCTTTTCCTTTTGGAGGCATGGGATACCTCTTAAATCTTCAGACCTTGTGCTCCAAGGAAATATTCATATGTGTTTGCTTCGATTGCTTTGGCATTAAGTAGATAGGTGAGATCAAGAATGTGTTTGCTAGGGTTATAGGAGGGGGTAAATTAAAGAAGAGGGGCTTCAATTTCAGAGGTTAAAGGCCCTACTTCCCTATAAATAGCAGTCATATAAGATGGGAGAAGAAATTAAGACTTGGTTTTCTTGCTAATGTGTGTTAATTGGTTAATAAGTAGTCCACTAGTTTGGATAAGGACTTTATGGATGAGACAATAAAGAAAAATCAAGTCCTTTTGAGAGACTTTTTCATTAGCATCACCCCTTGCATTGATGGAGAAGGTGATGATGTGATGAAGAAGCTAATAGGATAAACTCGTGATGTTTTTATAGACGAATTTGTTTTGGTCATGTCTCTTTCAATGGAAATTCCCTTCCAAAAATCAAAATATATAATGTTGATGGAGGAAAGGTTGAAGGGGTCTTAGTCATTGAGAGGAAGGTTGAAAAGAGAAGAAAATTATGGGTGGGTAATGTAGTACTCTTTGCAAAAAAAAATCTAAAAAGAACACCATATATACATTCTAGAGATGTGACATCCTTGCAAATGCACATGGTGCACATAAACTCATAAATGATCACTTCATAACTCTACTCGTTTCAATAGATGAAATTTGACCACCTCAAGTTGTTGAGATACCTTTTAATTTCTTCTTCAAGGTGAAAGGTGTACCTTTTAATTTCTTCTTCAAGGTGAAACGTAATCAATATGAACTCTGAAGGAATATGATTAGGTTAAATGATCTTCTTCTTAGTGGCTTCATATCTATCTTTTTCTTCTTTGGTTACTCCTTTCATTTTATAAAGGGAAAGAGAAGTTCTTAAAGAAGGGGAGGAGGTTTGGGCTATGCCCTTTCCCTTTTCTAATTTAGTGAATTTCTTTAGAGTTATGGAGATGATGAAAGAAAAAAAAAAAGAGAGATGATGAGAGTAAGAGAAAAGAGATAATTACGAAGTGACATGAAAGAGAAATGAGGAAAAATGAAGAGTAAGTGTTAAAAAAAGGTTTAAATAGGTAGATGGGGAAGTGAAAGGGGTTAAAAATGGTGAAAATGCATAAAAAAAAAAAAAGTAGAGGCACCATTTGAGTGTCAAGTCAGTTAATTAAACATAAGTTACAACTAGGTCACAGTCACTACCCATGTGTTATAGTTGCGATTTACAAAAAAATGAAAGCAATGGCCAAGATTTTCTCGAGAAAGAATGAAGTCAATGGTCAATTGATTTTGAAATTTAAAAAGTTTTATGACGGTGACTACATTTGCAGTCGCTAACCATGAGAAAATTCAAACAACAAATTTGCTTTATGAATTGCTTCCATGACGTCCAGTCTTAGTTGCGACTTTAAGACATTTTATCAAAAATACTTCAAAAAATAAGCTCTAAGACATTTGGCCCATGGCTAGTATGATCAAATTGATATTTGAATGATTGGTTCATGCATATAAGCACAATAAAGCTTAAGTGCTATTAAACACATCCAAACAATAACACATCCAATCACAACAACATCAAACATATTAACTAGTTAATTAACAATAACATATGCATAAAATGAGATCCATTTTCACTATAGAGAGCTTTCATAAAACATCCAAGTTTCCTCTTGATAAAGTTCATCCTTTCTTTATTGAGGGTTTAGTGAAAATATCTGTAAGTTAGTGATTGGTGTATATAAACTCAACCACCGTATTACTACTTTGGACATGATCTATAAGAAAGTAATGTTTAATATCAATGTGTTTGCTCCTTAAATATTGGATGGAATTCTTAGAAAGATCTATTGCACTTGTGTTGTCACATTTGATAGGAATGTGATAAACTTCTTCGTCATAATCCTTGAGTTGTTATTTCATCCAAAAGACTTGAGTGTAACAACAGCTAGCCACCACATATTTCGCTTTAGTGGTGGATAAGGAAATCGAAATTTGTTTCTTACTAAATCAAGAAACTAAACATTCACTAATAAATTGGCAAGTTCTCAAAGTGCTCTTCTTATCCATAAAACTACTAGCATAATCCACATATGAATATCTAAGAAGACTAAAAGATAAATTCCTAGGAAACCAAAGTCTTAAATGTAATGTGCCATGTAAATACTTTAAAATCCTTTTAATGACATGCAAATGTGATTCCTTAAGACAAGATTGAAAGCTAGCACACAAGAAAATACTAAACATAATATCAAGTCTGGCAGTGGTAAAATAAAGTAGAGATCCATTCATACCTCTATATTTTTTTTTCATCACTAGGCTTACCCAATTCATCTTTATATAGCCTTATTGATGCACTCATTAGGGTCTTAACTATTTTGCATCCATCCATTCCAAACCTTTTGAGTAGTTCTTTTATGTACTTTGTTTGGTTAATGAGATCCCCTTTTGTTTGCTAGATTTAAAGACCAAGAAAGAACTTGAACTTACTCATCATACTCATCCCAAATTCCATAGTCACACACTTAGCAAACACTTCACAAAGAGACTCATCACTGGCACCATATATCATATCACCAACATAAATTTGCACAATGAGTGTATCATTTTTATGCTTTTTCATGAATAATGTAGTGTCAACCTTGCCTTTCTCAAAATCATTTTGCAAAAGAAATGAACTAAGCCTTTCATACCAAGCTCTTGGAGCTTGCTTCAAACCATATCAAGCTTTAGTTAATTTAAAAACATGCTTGGGAAAAACATAAGATTTAAAACTTGAAGGTTGTTCAACATAAACATTCTCCTCAATGAGACCATTCATGATTGAACTTTTCACATCTATTTTAAAAATTTTAAAGTTCAGGTGACATGAAAATGCTAAAAGAATCTTAGTGTTCTATAATCTTACTGCAGAGGCAAATGTTTCATCATAATCAATTCTTTCCTTTTGGTTATAACTCGTAGCAATCAATCTAAATTTGTTCCTAATAACAAAACCTTGCTTTTGTAACGTATTCCTAAACACCTATTTACAGCCTACAACTGGGTGTTCCTTAGGCCTAGGAATAAGTTCCTAAACTTTATTTCTCTCAAATTGGTTAAGTTCATCTAGCATAGGAATCACCCAATTTTCATGATCAAAAGCTTCATCAATTGATTTTGGATCAATTTGAGAAACAAAAGCAAAAATTATTATATAAAGCATGCAATTGAGCTCGAGTACTTACTCCTTTTAATGTCCCACCAATGATGAGATCTTTTGAATGATCCTTGTAGTATATAAAATCCTTTAGGAGTCCTTGAGCTTAGTTTTCCTTTTGTTGGGGTTGAGCTTGCTCCACTTCTTATGGTGGCTCATGATCTTTAAGATCAATCACATTTTCCTTTGATGTAGAGTTGAGCTCAAAATTTTCAAAGTCACTTACATGATTATCAACAAAAGCACATTTCCCATAATCAAGTTTGCTAAACTCATCAAATACAATATTCATAGATTCTTCAACCACCATAAACTCTCTGTTAGAGACTCTATAGGCTTTGCTAGTGGAGAAATAGCCAAGGAAAATACCGTCATCGATTTTTAAGTCAAAATTTCCAAGGTTGGTATTAAAATGTAGCATTTGCAACCAAATACTCTAAGATATGAAATATTGGGTTTTCTTCCATTTGATAGCTCATATGAAGTTTTACTTAGAATAGGTCTTCTAAAAACATGGTTTGTAATATAACATGAGGTATTGATGGCTTTGGCCTAAAAGTAATTTGGTAAAGAATACTCATTAAGCATAGTTCTGGCCATCTTTACTAACATTCTATTTTTCTCTCTTCAATACCATTTTATTGTGGTGTTCTAGGAGTAGAAAAGTTATGAGAAATCTCATTCTCCAAATTATAGTTTTCAAAAGATTTATTTTGAAATTTCATTCAATGGTCACTCCTAATAAAAGAAATGAAGTAACCTTTTTCATTTTGAACCCTTTTATCAAAACTCTTAAAGACATCAAAAGTATCACTCTTATGAGAAAGGAAGGAGACCCAAGTAAGCCTAGAGTAGTGATTAACTAGGACAAATGAATAATGTTTTCCACCCAAACTAGTAGGTCCAATTAAGTCCACATAAAAAAGTTGAAGAGGCCTAGAAGTACTTACAACATTTTTGGCATTGTAGGATGCTTGGTGCTACTTTGCTATTGACAAGGTGCACATGTCTTATCCTTTATGAACTTGAGCTTTGGAAGACCTTCTACTAGCTCTTTTTTATTGATATTGTATAAGCTCCATGCCAGCATGTCCAAGTCTTTTATGCTAAAGCTAAGACTCATTACTAATGAAAACATGGCACTTAAAGGATTGATTAGCCAAATTGTCTAAGCCAATTAAGTAGATATTGCCTCTCCTTTTTGTTGAACCTTTAGGTTCCAAAACTGGTTTTAATAATCATGAACATATCTAAGAGTTAACCTTTGTTCAAGTTATTTGTGTTAGTTCTTACAGGCACATTAATTCATTGAACTATGATGATTGAAGAGAAAGTTATGATTGGAAACTCTAGAGAGTAAAAATCAAACAAACTAAGCTTAACAGTCCAATGGGTATTGCCATTATCTAACAGGCCTTATAACCTTGGCAACAGGCATTAAAAGAACTCAATATTATCACCCTATCACGAGCAAAGTCTTATGGATCTTACAATAAATATTATCCTTTATTATAACAGGCATTGGATAACCCAAACACATGAGCTATCCATATTGAGCTTCACAATGGGCATTATTCTTAATCACAAAATAGGTGTTCATTTTCGCAAGGTGTTAAACCGAGTGACTTGAATTGAATAAAGCCCTCATGATCTCAAAATGGGCATTGGAGAAGCTTCCTAGATTGAGCTAAAGTTTTTAGACCCTCCAACGAGGCATACTCAATAATGCAACAAGCATTAAGGATGTTCAGTAGGCATTAGAAGTTCACCAATAACCATTGAAGTACCATTAAACATCTTAAAAAAAAGAGCATCAAATTCACACCTTTTTGAAAATCCATAAAGGGCATTGTTCATACTTCGATAGGGATTGATATTAAATTCCAACAAGTGTTGAGAATATCCAATAACCATTAAAGATAGTTGAATAAACAAATAAGAAAGTCAAAGGAGGATTGTTGAGACAAACTTCTCTATAACAGCTAGTCCCAACGGGCATTTCTTTAGTACTAATGACCATTGAAGTTGTATTTTGCTTGAAAATCACTCATTTTCATGAAATCAATGATCAACAATGGGCATGAAGAATTCCCAATAGGCATTGATTGTCTATTAGTGTAATATGAAGTGACAACTTTCTTTCTAACAACTAGTTCTTTATTTCAACCAATAAAAGGACCCATTCTCAATAGAAATAAATGGAGAACTATTCCATTAATCGAGTATTCTATTATGAAAGCTATTTTCAAATCAAATGGATGAACTAAATGTAACGACCATTTTCATTTGAGCTCTGATACCAATAATTGTAACAACCATATTCATTTACATAACTCATATCATTCATGTTCAAAATACATATGCATAAAGATTTTATCCATCCTACACACAATCAAACATTTATTTG
>CATIWR010533221.1:0-14127 GCA_949677035.1 Omphalea diandra
AAAATAAAACACATTTTTTTATAAAATCATAATAATTTTATAAATATGTATTAGTTTGTATAATTTACACACATTTTTCACAATTAATATTAGATCTCAAAAGAATATATTTATATAGTCTTTTAATTGAGTGAACAAAAGATTAAAGACATCAAAAAATATTAGAAGTGAATAAAAAATTAGAGACATCAAGAAATATTATCGATTTTTTCAGTATAAAACAAAAATAAGATACCATAAACTGTTAGAATAGTGATGAACAAATATATATTGTATTATTACAAATGAAAGAAATAAGCCGAAAAACGGCTAACCTATTTATTGTATTAGCTAACATGCTAATACTATTGAAAGCATATCCAAAAATTATAGAATTGTGAAGAATAACTTAGGCCAGGTGTCTACTCTTAAAAACAAAAAAAGAAAAAAAAACTTAGGCATATGCTATTTAATTAATTTTTTTTACCTCATCATTAACGTTTAACAATTTAATTCAACTGGTGTCATTAATGTAATTCCCCTTTTTGATACTAAAAAAAAATATTTAGATTTATTCACTCCAAAAGAACAAAAAAAAAAAAAAATTTCTAATTGATCTCAACGATTTCAAACACTACAATACCTTAATCAGAGATTGTCTAATCTCAAGTAGTGAAATATAACCTACTAATAAAAATATAAATTTTTATTTTTTTGTAATATCTCTTAAAATTTCAAATAATAAATATTGTTCAAAATTAAGTAATTTTTTAAATATAATCTATAATTAAAAATCTCGAATTCATATGATGACGTGAAAAGCACATAAACAATCTATTTAACTAGTCCCACTATTTCTCAATTATAAAATTCTTTTACTCAAAACCACCACATCACCAAACGGCATCCCATCACAGTTCTCATAAATAAATAATGTCACAAATAACAAAGCCCAATTACCTCAATAGATTAAAAAAAAAAAAAAAAAAACCCCATCGATGTTCAAGTACTGTAGCGACCAAGGGGGTCTCCTCCTCAAGGCTCTGTAGTACAATCGACAATGCCGTATATTGAGAATCATTGATGAAACTAAGCCAGTTAAATAATTAAATCAATCCGATATGATTTCACTCAATGAAGTTATAACAGGATTTTTAATTTTATAAGAGAAATATGAGCCGTAATCACTTATATAAATAGAACCCATATAAGTATATTTAATAATCAATATGTTATTCAATATATTTTCTCTCTCTCTCTATATATATATACATCCATATACGCTCTCTCCCTCCTTCAAAAAGTAATATCCATTCACCTACAATATATTTAGTAAAATTAATTTACAAATATTTATAAAATACATAATGTTTTAACTTTTATGTTCAAATTTCATCAGATCCATGGTCAGTTATAATCAAGATATAATATCTGTTCACTCACAACACTTAAAAAAAAAAAAAAAAAAAAAAACTATTATGGCATTTAGATAGTTCTGTAACTGTCAAGTTTTGCACCTTTGCGTAAATCAGTCCTTAAAGTCAATAAAATATGTAAGCAATCTCATATCGAGCATACAAATAAAAAGAACCCAATGGGCCATTAGTTGCATTCCGCCGGCGGCCCACATCTTCGTCCCGCCAACCTAAATGCAGCAAACAAAACCCTAGGCAGAGAGCGAGAGGTTTTAAAATTGAGAGCCAAACGGCGCGTGTCAAATCGTCAAGCTAACAGAGTGTACGGACATGGAGAAACCTGTGGCGAGTCTGGACAAAGGCACGACGTGCACTGCGTGGAACTACTGCGGGCAGAGGTTGGCCTCTTGCTCCGTCGACGGAATCCTCTCCATCTTCGATCCACGCGACCCCGCTTCTTCCTCCTCCTTCTCGTGTACCTCCAAAATTAGGGTTAGTAGGTCCTTATTTCTTTTTTGATTAGTTTTGAATATGAAGATTTATGATGTTAATTTTGTTTATTTAGGTTCATGAGGGTGGCATTGTGAAGGTTGTTTGGGTCCCGCCTGAACATGGGGATGCCGTGGCATGCATATGTGGTGATGGCAGTTTGTCTTTGTGGGAGGAGATCGTAGAGGGTAATAATTAAATTTATTATGCTATTTTTTAAAAAAATTTATGGTTTCTTAACCTCAAAATGATGACATGTTTTATTGGTAGAATTATGCTTATGGCATGTTTGGCATTACTATTGCTAATAGCAACTTTTTGGGCCAAAAAATTAGAAGAAATGAACTCCTTTTTGCTAATTGATTCTACATTTTTCCAATTTGAGTTTTGTAGCTGAAAATTGATTTTCTGAAAAGCTCATATTTGAACCTGTTGCAAATAGTTGTTGAATTGGAATGACAGTGTAATTGAACTACTTTCATCAATAGCTAAAAATAACCCCAAAACTTAAAAATGTTGTGTTTTAGTTAACGACTATAGCATTTTGAAATATCAATTCCAAACATGCTCCTACTCTGTTTATGTGTTGAGGGTAAGTTAGTTGCAGAGCTGTATGCTTTGTGATTGTTTTTCTGCTGTTCAGATTCACAGCTTCTTCAATGGAAGCTTTGCAAAAGCTTCCAAAATAAGGGGATCTAGGTGTTAGATGTCCAATTTGGGGTGTTGCGGACAAGTTTGAAAATGGTGAGATTTGACAGTTTTTGTTTCCCATTTTTATTGCAAAGCATTCAAATGTATCATGCAATTGGCAGATGATACTTGAGAAACGTTGGTCGATTTTGATGGGTATTGTTTTGTTGTTTTACAAGCTTATGAGGTGTATATAAAACTGCTGCTTTGGTTAAATAATAAGATCAAATTCAAGAATAAGTAGGAAATGGCCTTGTGCAGAATGCATGTGCTAAGTAGTGTAGTATGCACTACTGCTGGAGAAGGGGTAGATAGAATCCATAAACTAGAGTATAGAAAATAAGAATTTCAGAAATTGGAGTTTTGATGCTGCCAGAGGCTCTGTCTTTTATCTTCTTCTGCATTGTCAGCACCAGCTCCCTTGCCTATCCTTAGCTTACTATATAAATCAACTCATGGAGCCCAAATTAGGGAAAAATGACACTTGGAGATCCCATAAACAATGAAGGTAGGATTTTTTTTAAAGTAATTTTGCATTACTCATGTTCATAGAATTCCTTTTCAAAGTTAGGAGTGGAAATGAATCAAGCTGAACCTAGTATTGAGGTTTTCATTAATTTTGAGGGAGCGGAAACATTATTTTTCAAGCTTGTTTAATTAAACATTATTGAGTTTGAGACAATATGATACTCTAATGGAGCTGTAATCTAAACAAAAACTCCATGCACCTAAAATATATCGTTTATGATAACTTATGTTAAATTAATATAAAACTAATGTTCTTAACTCTAGTCAACAGTTTTACAAGTGAATGTGCCAATGAAGGGCATCCGGTCTTCAAATTTGCAAATAAAATGAGGGATGCTTCCTCTTAATCTTTATATAAAGGAGGTTGGCACAGTTTATATATTACTTGTGATGGTGAACATAGTAGAAAGTCTACCTCCTTCTTATCCTTTTTCCCTTGTTCATGCACATAATTTGCAACCAAAAGTTAATTCTACTATAATGGTTTACTGTAACATTTTATGAACAAATATTCTGCAAAATCCATTAATGAAGTCCAATTATGAAGTTGTTTAATGTTAATTATTAAACTAGTAGCTGAACAAAATGTAATATGTCTAAATGAGTCTATTAGTGCACGTAATTGAGCTAAGCTCACCTGTGATCTTCTTCTTTGTTTATTAGTCTAGCTCAAAATTTTTGTTTGAACATGTTCCTTTAACTTCATGTACAAGTGCAATTAGGCTTTTAACAAGTTTGTTCAGAAGCTGTTCACTGGATGCGCTATTATCTTACGCCCTAGACAAAGTAAGCTACCACATATTTTAGAAAATGGTTCACTGTAAGAATACTTGAAATCCTGTTCTTTTCTCTCTGTTGCCTGCCATAACAAATAACCAAAGCACATAATGTACTTTATCTGAAATTTTTTAATTTGTATTCAGGTTGCCAGTTGATCAGAAAGTACCAAGTATCTGAAATTTTTTAATTTGTGTTATGATATCAATTATCATGATTTTCATAACTTAAAATAGCGACTGCAGATGTGACTGGGTGGCACGAAACAGTGTTTTCATTTTTTTTCTTTTTATACAATTAGTAATATTCAGTGACTGCATGAAATTTATTATTTGCTTCTCAATTTGTACTTTTTTTTAAAAAAAATTGCCATCAGATAAATCCTTCTAGTCCTCCAATAACTAAATAAATAAACAATAGAAATCCTTTGCAGATTGCTCTTTCCTTCTTTTGTACAGTGTCAATGGTTTGAATTTCAGTGCAATATGCAATTATGTTTTTAAAGTTTGTAGGTTGTGGCATACTCTGATGGTCATGTGAAAGTCTATGAACTTTTGGATCCCTTGGAGTTGAAGAATTGGCAGCTTCAGGTTAGAATTCGTATTTCAGATTCCTAGCCATTAACAAAATATTTTCTCCTTATTTTTCTCCCTTTTCATTTTTGTACCAGGCTGAATTTCAAAATGTTATTGATTCAATATCTACATTCGGAAAGGCAATTTGTTTTTCTGCATCTATTTCTTGGAATCCACGAAGGATTGAAGACCAAGCATTAAGTTTTGTTTTGGGCTTCAACTCAGATACACCGCAACTGAACTCTTGTAAGGTTGGTGATGTGTGTATCACCTGGACTCTAAATTTTGCTTTGTTAAGTCAGTGTTGATGAGGAACTTTAATTGATTCAATTTGAATGAACTGCCCATAAAAAATAATTGCTGTTCTAAATCACAACCCTAGTTTAGATAAGGAATTTTTGCTTTATTATGTCAGTATTGATGGGGAACTTTGAGTGATTTAATTTTTGATGAACTTTAATGTGTCTTTTTGTACACAATTCATTGCACTTGATGTCGTTGGTAAGAATACGAGGATGTTAGAAGCTACAATTTGCCTTTTTTTCCTTTTAAATGTCAGTATTTGTGTGATCTTTGAGTGAGTCAATTTTAATAACTTTCTATACAGAATCAGTATGTCTTTCTGAATCACAATTCATTATGTTGTTTAAGTTTAGATTGGGAAATTGCATTCAACTGAAGATGTTTTCCTTGCAACATCATTAGTGTAATTTTTTTTTAAAAAAAAATAAGACATTAAACTATAATATATTGCTTAAGCTAACTGGATACTAGATTTCCACAGGTCTGGGAATTTGATCAGGCCCATCAACGATGGCTTCCAGTGGCTGAGTTGGCTTTGCCTGCAGACAAAAGTGATCAGGTTTTTGCTGTTGCATGGGCACCCAACATTGGCCGGTATCGGATTATTTAATTTGTTTATGATTTTTTTGTGTGCAAGTGGTAGGAACCCAAAATCTATAGTGGTTAACGAATAAGACGGTGAGCCCCTCTATTAGTTGAGAAATGCATGGTGGCAAACCTTGGAAGATTTTACAAGAACAAATTTGAACCAAATTGCTTCAGGCTAGCAATTTCCTTGCACCTGTTCTATTACTTTTGCAAGGTATAATAGCAACATAAGCAATACTAAGCCTTGGTTGTATTTCATGTAGACCGTATGAAGTAATAGCTGTTGCTACTCACAAGGGAATTGCAATATGGCATCTAGGATTGAACCCTGACCTTGGTGGAAGACTTTCTGTGGAAAAGATTGCATTGCTCTCTGGTTTTGAAGGCGAGGTATCAGATTATTACCAACTTTTGGAATGCTTTACTCAATTTTGATATTTGATTCGGTGGAAATGATATAAGATGTGTTAATAGGGTATCCCAAAGAAAGAGAGATTCATTTGACTTTTTTATCTTTTAGACTCAGAAATCCAAATTCTCAAATACAATATCTGCAAATTGGAGTAAGTTGACCTTGACCTACATGAGGTGGGAGCCCTCTCTATATATATATGGGTTAGATACTATGCCCCCCCTAGGTTTTGCTCACTTTTTTATATTATACTAAAACATTTTTAGCATATGTTTCCGTTATACTAAAATGTTATTTAGTTTCTGTTAAATTCATATTCCATTCTTGTCATATCCCTCTCGTACACTCTCTCCCTTCTTTATCTTACACATGCAAAGAAAGAATGAAGGATAGAAAGAAATGCAAAATGATTGAAAGATGCAACCCAAGTAAAAAACAGTTGCTAATGAATGGGAAAAAAAAAAAATCAGAAATCGACCCTAAAAAGGGAAACCACAAAAACAGAAAATGTCCTTTTCTGGCTTTTTACCTCTTCTTCTTCTCCATCTCTCTTTGCTTTCTGTTACGTATGCATTGCTTCTTCATAGCGATCAACCATGTAAATGCACAAAAAAGAAATAAAAAACTAGAAAAACCAGAAGGGACAGATCTAGATCTTGGTGATGAAGTCGATGTGGGAGAAGCAATTGAGTTGGGTTCTTTTCAAATTTCTAAACTTTTGGAGTCTAATTTGTATTATAGTGGGTTGGAATTTAATTAACAGGAAGAGGCTTTACATTCTCTCCCTCTCCAGGCCGAACACCAAGGTTCTCTACCTGAACCTCATAACCAGACATTGCAGCACCATTAAAACTCAAAGTCGTTTGATGAATAGATGAACAAGTTATTGTACACAAATCCATTTCTTGGATTAAACACCAAATATTACCAACACAGTCATATCTCATAAACAAACATAACAGACCATGCTAATTCTGAAATGAGAGCACATTTCATGTTGAAACAAAACAGAACCTTAAAATGCAAATCATAAACATGTAGAATTATTATTATTGAAACAGAGTCCAATGCAAAAAAAAATAAAACCTTTGGAAAAAATGATAAAGCCACGCCTTTGACATATTCAACACCCCTTCATATTTTGCTTTATTGAATCATCAGCAGAAATTAAGTTCCATCAGGAATCACCCTCCAAGACTGATCACTACCCAGTCTGAAAACTCTAATTCAGTGTTCCCGTTTGATAATTCTGCTATTAATTCAAAACCTTGCGTTTCTTGGAAATCAGGTTGGAGCTAAATGAGTTGAGACGGTAGTAAGTAGAGGAAGCAGTAACAGGTGAGGTCTTGAGGCTAACAAATGGAAGAGTTAGGCAGTGAGACAGAGCTGCCGTTGAGGTCAGCAGGCAGTGTTATAGTTAGGCAGTGAGGACTGAGTGGTGTAGTGCCTGAACAGAGGAGTGACAATTATGCAGTGAGTGGTGGAGTTGCCATTAACGTCAATGGAGAAGAAGGCCCGAGTCTCAGCAGCAATTGGCCTTTGCTCTATTTGTTTTTGATGGTGTGAATACATAAGTGAAATTGAAGGAGAGCAAGAGAAAAAGAGAGAGAGAAGGGGGAAAAGAGAGAGGATATAGGGTAGCTCATTTATGATATTAGTTAAAAATTCTTACTGAGATTTTGATTTTTTCTCTTTTAACGTAAAAGGCTATTAAAATGGAATGAAGGGCAACTTAGTATAATCGAATCAAATCTTAGGAATATCTTAAAATAATGTATAAAAATAGAGGACTAAGTAGTATAATGTAGAAAAATCTAGGGATATCATAGTTATACGTGTGTGTAAAGGATAAAGGATAGCTCATAAAGGGTTATTTATGTCATTAGCTAAAAATTCTTGCTCAGATTTTGACTTTTTCTCTTTAAACTAACGTAAAATGCTATTAAAATGGAAAGAAATCTTAGGAGTATCTTAAAATAATGTATAGAAATAGAGGACTAAGTGATATAGAGGACTAAGTAGTATTAATGTAGAAAAATCTAGGGATATCATAGTTATATGTGTGTGTGTGTGTGTGTTTCTATATATATATATATAGAAAGAAGTTTTTACACGTTGAGTTTTGAATCCTTATTCTCCACTCCTAGATAGCCTTAAATATTACTAATAGGGCTAAGGCAACATTAGGAAGCTCCTAGGATGTTGGTTGTTGATTTCATTAACAAGTGTTATTGAATATGATGTTTATCCACGATCAGGTGTGGCAGATGGAATGGGACATGAGTGGAATGACATTAGCAACCACAGGGACTGATGGGATGGTTAGACTCTGGCAATCCAACTTGAATGGAGTTTGGCAGGAAAAGGCTGCATTTGATTCCAGTTCCTAGCCCGGCTCTTTTTGTATTAAAATTGTGTTTATGCCAGGGAATTGAGCACACTCAGAATCGTATCCACCTGTTTGATATGCAAGGCTAGAAGTATATTGTTTCTGAATGTATTTTAGTATTGGATGAGGTTTATTGTCATCAAAATTCGTAGTTAATGTTGTGTTGTATGTGCGGTCACCTTGACGTTGCAATCAGGAAATGGCGTATGGGATAGTTTGTCCCATGAAGTGCTGGATCATCCACTCTATCGGTCAATTCTGTGACCTCTTTAAGTTTCTTTTTTGGTCTAGAACAGTGGACTGTTTAGTATGAGATATGCATTTCATTTCAATGTTGTGCCTTCCTATGAAACCAATAATAATAATAATAATAATAATAATAATAATAATAATAAAAGTTAGGTTTGCCATTGGAAAAAGCTACACGGATACTCGTGTTGCCTTGCTTTCTTAACAAAGTTCTTTAATAAGAAGATAATTGTTTTCTCATATTTCATCTAATAATAAACTTGTTTTTTATAATCTAATTTTCCGAAAATTGATATAAATTATATATCGATAATAATTGTATACATTATTTAGTTTTTTATTGTTAATTTTTATATATTTGATATAAATATAAATGAAGTATATATTTATATAATCAAATTAGTTATCATACAAAATTTGATAATATATATGCATTCTTAATTTATAAATGATATTGTAATTGCTCAATATATATATAAAGTGAACACAAACGCCTGTTTGTGGCATTGAATTTGAAAATCATTAGAAAGCTTTCCAGCCTTGCGAACAGCGTCTTAAGCAGATGAAGTGCACTTTTCTTGTTGGAGAGCAGTTTACCCACCGACACCTTTTTAATATGAACGGCAACCATTGATAGAGCAGTTTACCTACAGAATACAGTCAGAACATTGGAGTCTCTCCATTTACCAAACAAGATCATGCAACACATTATCTTATGAATAATATATATTATCCATAATAACTTTCCTTGACAACACTTAACAGGAAGAAAATTAATCAATGCCAGAAGACAGAAGGACATCAACATAATGCAACTAATCAAAATAAGGAAAAGTCTACGAATTGTGATAGCTGCAGTGTCATTATCTAAGGTAGTGTGTTCTTTATTATTATTATTTTTTTAGATGCAAAATTTATTTAAAAATGTATAGAAAGTGAACAGTTTCTCCCTGAATGGATTGTAAACACAGGATCAACAAAACATGTAGCACGAGATGGAGCGTGTTTTGTGAATTATTGACGGGTACCCCAAACAAATAAAAAATTCTGTGAACAAAGTAAAAAAAAAAAAAAAATTATATGTTTGAAAAGCCAAACAATACCAGTATGATTATTATTATCATTAAAATCACATTTAACTATTTAAAAAATATTTTCATAAATATGAAAAATAAACATCAAAATAAATACACTCTTATTATCAAACGGCACCTTTGATATGATGGAAGTATGGCTATCGAAAAACTCTACGGGCACAACTAACTCGTTGCAAATGGGGAGAAGGCACTTCTCAATCAGATCACGAAGGGACTTTTAACTAGTCCAATCTTTTGACAGAACTAGTGTGAATTCCGCACTATATTTCTATTTATATTGCTGATTCGTGATTATTAAGAAAATATTTTTAATAAAATAAAATAAATAATATAATTATAAAATTGTGTTATTTAATTATTTTTTAATACTAGAATAACAAATTATGAATATATTTAAAAGTGTTTAAAAAGAATAAATTATTAAGGAAATATTTACGATACATGTATATAAATTTAAAAAATAATTAATATTAAATTAAAATAATAAATAAAATTAAAATTAATTTTAATATTTATTGTAAAATCATATACACTATATATATATATATATATATATATATATGTAAGGGAGATATAAGTGCAATAACTCTGAAGATAAACAATCTGTTATTCAAGTACTGCTTTCAATAGGAGTATCTAAATGAGTGATGACATGCAAATATAATTCGTAAAATACATAAAATATATAAAATTAACGAGTTAGAGTTGAGTTTTGTTATTTATATTATAAATGTGTTAATCGATTTATGACACAATTTAAAATATATTGTGTATGAGATTGATAAGTGAATCGTTGCAGTTCGCTTAAATTTATGTTTTTGAACCCCAATTCATTTGTAATTACTCATTGGATTTCTTGTCCTCATTTGAATTTATTGGTTTATTGTCTATAAAGTTTTAATTACTTTAATATATTCTTAGTTAGATAAAAAAATTAGGCACGTCCACACACACATAATCATTATATTTTATAATTTGATTTATTTTTATATGGAATACAAATTAATATATTGTATTAGTATTGATAAAATAATCTAAATACCAATAATTTTTATATTGATTGCTGAAAAATTAATTTTTAATATATTATACATAATTAATTAAGGATAATATGATTTTTTATTTATATAATAATATCTATTAAATATAATTTTTAATATATGTATAAAAAACTTTAAAGGGCATCTAATATGAAATAGAGAGTATTTTTTAAATATTAAATGTTACTAGGGGATGATTTTAAGCCCAAGGATTACCTATCGCTTTTGGCAAAACATTCAACATTTATAGTTGCCAAATATCAATCTCGGCCTTTGAGTAGTTAATTACCGACGATTTGCAAGAAGTGATGATTGCGTATTAAATACGTAGCACTGTTGCATATTATCCAGACGTTCCTATCCAAGAAGAAGATAAAGATGAAGTACAGGTGATTCTCAAAAAAAGTTTTTTAAAAAAAGATAAAGTACATGTGAGAGGAATGGAGAATTGCACGAAAGTCTGCGTAACAGGAGGTTCTGGATATGTTGGTTCCTTTCTTGTTAAGAAGCTGTTAGAGAAAGGCTGCACCGTCCATGCAACCTTGAGAAACTTGGGTTTGATCTCTCTCTCTATCTGATTATATCATTCTTCGCCCTTTCTCTTTGTAATCATGTGCTCTGATTTAGTTAATTATTTCTCTGTTTTATTGCAGAAGACACATTCAAAGTTGGGATGCTAAACTCTCTACCTAATGCAGACACCAATCTTGTACTTTTTCAAGCTGATATATACAATCCCAGTGATTTTAGTGCAGCCATTGATGGGTGTGAATTTGTTTTTCATGTTGCGACTCCTCTGCAACATGACCCCAAAAGCAATGAGGTTCCATTTCATTATTTAACTTCCTTTAGAGAAGTGTTAACTTAATTTCAGTCCCATAAGATAGATGAAATTTAATATAATTGCTCGAATTCTTAAAAAAACAGTACAAAGACAGTGTTGAAGCCACGGTGGCAGGAGCAAAAAGCATAGTTGATTCTTGCATCAGATCGAAATCCGTTAAGCGACTCATTTACACTGCAACTGTTTTATCAGCTTCGCCATTGAACGAAGATGGGAATGGCTTCAAATCTTGTATGGATGAATCATGCTGGACCCCTTTTCATCTTTCTTTCTCCTATGCCAATGACTATGTAATGGTATTTTTTTTCCCTTGTCCTAATATTGAATTACATTAATTTATTTTTATATTTCTGGACATCAAAAAGATCTAAGATTAATATTCTTCAAGAAAATAGACAATATACTTTTCTGTCAAAATTATACTTGGGTTTTGTATTATTATGAAGGATTATACCAAAGGAAAAACACTAGCAGAGAGAGAGGTTTTGAGCTACAACGAAATGGAGGATGCTAAACTAGAAGTCGTAACTCTTGCTTGTGGTCTATTAGGGGGAGAAACAATTCTATCCCATGTGCCAACAAGTGTAGAAATAATTTATTCACAAATTTCGGGCAATTTAGTTGGTTATGATCATGGATTAAGATTCATACAAGAGGTTGTGGGCTCAATTCCTCTGATGCATGTTGATGATGTTTGTGAAGCGCATATCTTTTGCATGGAAAAGCCATCAATGAAGGGTAGATTCCTTTGTTCGGTTGCTAATCCAAGTAGCAGGGACATCGCAACTTACTTTGCACAACAGTATCCGGAATTCAAGATAGATGAGAAGTAAGCTTAGTTTGGTTTCTTTTTAATTTCCATCTTCATATGTCGCTTTTTTTTTTAAAAAAAAAAACTAATAATTTAAATTTGTAATATTTTTTATTTTTGAATTCTTATTTAAACTTGCAAAATCATTCACATTCACATTCACATTTTCATTTTCATTATAAACATCTTTCATATTCTAATACCATTGAGTGAATTTCTAATTTAGATTCATGGGAGAACCAGCAGAAAAAGAAATCATATTTGATTCATCAAAGTTAAAAAAGATGGGTTTTGTGTACAAGTATGATATGAAGAAGATCTCAGATGAGAGCTTGGAATGTGGAAGGCGACTTGGAGCTCTCTCTCGCTAAGTGGCTGTGGTCATAATATAAGGTTGTTAATTTAGTGTCATCATTTGTATTATTAAGGCAGATTGTCTATTTGCGCTTCTTATTTGTATTTAAGGGTTACTTTCTGACTGAACGATATTGTCTCACTAAGGCAATATTAGCTGTTTTTTTTTTTAAAAAAAAAAAAACTATTTTGATTAATTGTTTTTCATTGATCTTTTTAATTACATATATTAATCGATAGATTATTTTAAGCTTTCAAATTTTAGTTATTAATATGAATCAATGCCAACGAATTAGGGCCATAACATGTTTTATTAGTATTACTAATCCAAGAACAAACGAGAGTCAGAAAATATAGTAAAAAACTCTCTTGACTATGAAAGGAAACAGGACAAGAAGTAAGAAAGGAGGCTTTAAATCACTAATGGATTTATTTTTCTTTTCGAGATCATTTTACTTTTTAATTTGTTTAAGATGTAGAGGTGTGTTTAGCATTTTTCATTTCAAAAAAAAAAAAAAAAAACCAAAAAACTGATAGATTATACAGTTCAAAAAATATATATTCTTTTTATTACTTTCATCAATAGTTTATATTTTTATAAATAAAAAAATAAATATATCCTTCATTTTTTTTGTTAACTCTACTATATTATTTATTTGAATATTATTTCTATTTAATAATAATAAATTATTCATCAATTATTTATTTAAATTATTATTATATTACTTATGTTTAATATATTATTTAAATTGTTAATGAAATCACTATTATATTTATCTTTACTGTTTAATATATGTATTATAAAGACATTTAACTTATAATTTAAAAAATATTTAATGGATGATTATACATTATTTATTTTTAAAAATATAAAATATATTTACTTATTTAGTTAAAATTTATTTTTGTATTAGTAATTATATCTATAAACAGTAATCCGTAACAATAATTTTTATCCAACAATTAATATTGATTAGCAACATTAATCAGTAATCAACAGTCAATGACTAATAACAGTAACCAACAACTAATAAAGATAAAGTAAACAAGTCCTTTAATCCCTAATCTATAGGCTTAAGACTTTCTTAGAGATAAGTAACAACAAACAAGTTGATCCTTTGACAATCACTTATTTGGGGCAAGTGGGGTTACATCATCTTTTATTTATATGCACAAATAATGTCCTCTCCATTTAAAAAAAATTGTCCACTATTTCTTCTTGAAATGTCCCCAAATGCATGCATATTTTGATTAAATTAAAAATATTTATAAGCAATTTTTTTAATTTACCCTCATTAATTACTAAACTAGAAAATAGTTTTAATTACTCATTAAATATAATTGAGAGTATAAATGAAAAAAACATACTATAAATGGTGAGTTGGTAAAATATTAAATTTTTTTTCTTAAACAATGTGAAAATTGGATGATGACAACATTTTTGAAATAGAGGGAACATATAATTTTGCATGTATATAATAGTCAAAGAATAGATAAAATTAATTTTTTTACTTGATACATTATATATTTACATTAATCATTATTATATTGTTCAAATATTTAAAATGTTTAAGATTTTTATTTTTA
>CATIWR010533284.1:0-20812 GCA_949677035.1 Omphalea diandra
CTCATCTTCATAAAGGGCATAATCAATCTCACTCATTCCCAGGACAAATAAGATGTCATTTTTCCATCTTTTAAAATTGGTGCTAGTTAAGAGCTCAACAGTCGCAGTACTGTTGTTGAGACTAAATGAGACTGTTTGCAACAAAATAAAAGCATGTATTAGAATTGTGCTACACACAAAATAAATTTGCAATTTACACAATCTAGAAAATTCTGGAATCACTACATATTCCCCTTTGGGCAGAACATGCATATGCAATAGAATTTCTAGCTATGAAGCACACAACTGAGATCACACCAGTTTCGAGAAATCTATCCCCTTTGGGCAGACAGACTCTCTAGACTAATGCACCTCTAAACACAAATAACTTCATACCAACAAATCCTCCCAAAATCAATATATCTAATAACTCCCTTTGGGCAGGTTACTATATACATTAATTTGGAATATTCTTTTCATAACAAGAACTCCCAAAATAAATGTATCTGATAACCCCATTTGGGCAGGTTATTAAATACATTAATTTTGGAATTATCTCTTCGCAAAAATTAAAAACAATTCTATGAATTTCAATAGATGTCTCAGTTTGGCGGTAACACTCATATCAACCCATAAAATTATTTTTAATTAGAGATTTATAATAGTCTAATTAAAATACATACTGAACACAAATATATACTCCAAAAATACACAAAGTACCAAATAATAATATACCTTAATTTTTTTAAGCACATAATTATATTCAAATATATGTGCAAAATAAACAAATAAATAAATAAATAATATTTATTTATTTATTTAATTTTATTACAAAGTTAATATCACTAAATAATAAATTGACAATTAATTTATATATATATTTGAACCATATAAATATATATACATACATATTAATAATTATTAAAACAAAAAATTAAAGCATACTATGAAGAATCATGGATACAAGCATGTCTATCTAAGTATTTCCTTGCACAAGAAAATAACGAATGAATCGTTCGACCGAGTTGGTTGGGCGCTGGGGTCGAAATTCTGCGGTCATGGGTTCGAGACCCACAACACGCATATTCTTCCTCTCTTTTTTTTTCGTTTCGCTTCACTGTTTCTTTTTTCTGATCTTGAATCAGACAGGGTTTGGCAGAACGAATAATCAACACCATCAATCGTTAAACAATCAAAGAACAAACAATCCGGCTACTGATCAAACATAGATGAAATGGGTGAGGGAAAAGATTTTTTTTTTTCCCATTGAGGAAGAGGGACCCGAGTAGAAATCCGAGAACAAAAAAACAGCACAGTGAAGGCCAAGACTTGCAACTGGATGGCCGATCCAATTTGATCTTGCGTGTCGATGATGAACAAAAAAAAACAGTGATGGCCAAGCAAATAGAAGAAGACGAGGGTCGGGTTTGCTGAAAGAAGGGAAAACGAAACTGGCCAACGCAAAAAAAAAAAAAAAAAAGGTTTACCTCCGTAAGTATTGAACCCGCAACATCATAGGGATTTGACGCTATCACCAACCGTTCGCGCTGAGCGGATAATTTGCTTGGATAGGTGCAAATAAATACATAACCAATTACATACAATAATAACCTTGGCAGGAAAAATTTTTCGCTAACACGGATCGACCTGGTGACCATGTATAGATTAATAGCCTCCCAACCATCCAAACTAACTGAGGAGACTGTGATAGTGGAGGCAAATTCAATATATATCAAAGGGTCAATCGACTATGGTGGCTTACACTACCTCCGGCCAATTTTTTTTTTCTTAACAATACAAAACACTTAGGGTTCTAAATTATGTACAACTTAGGATCTGATACCACATGTAAAATAATTAATTATTATATTGCACATAATTTTAGAACACCAAAATTTAATAACTGAATAAAAACAAATTGTGTACCTGTCTCCGCGTTGAATTCTAAATTATTTTGAGTCATAATATTAAACGCTGAAATTAAACCACTTGAAAATTTGTTAGAACGGTTGAAAAACGAAAGCTAGATCTTCCTCTCCTTGACCTTCTCGAAGACGGCTACAATGGGCGTAGCAACTAGGGTTTTCTGTTATGAAGGCAGGAGATGAGACCTAGCCTATTTATAATAATTTTAACAGACTCACTCATCACAAGTCCATGTTAAAATAGGCATACACTGACCGTCTTCCATATCGGCCCACAAAAGATGTCACAAGCTCATAACTCCATTGATCACATTTTAACTGAGCTTACCCCAAAACAATAAACTATATTATTCAGTCTATTTTATAAATAATTAAAATCAACCCATAATTAATATTAGCCCACATAAAAAAAAATTCCAAAAATTGGTAAGGATTTGAGTGTAAGTCTAGATAAAAACATTTGTAAGAGTTTAAATATGAGTTTAGGAAAACACTTGTAAAGATTTAATGTGAGTCTTAGAAAAACAATCGTATGATTGAATGTGAGTTTAAACACTAAGTTCGGAGAGTAAGTTTGAAAAATTCATAGTAATTAATGAAATTCTAATTAAAAATTAAAAAGTAAATGTAGGGTTGGTTAATATTTGAATCACTATAAATCATGTGTGTTCTTTTCTTCTTTCCCTTATCTCCTTATTTTCTCAATATTCCTTTGTTTCTTTTAAATTCAATTATTTTTTTAATCATCCACCAATTTAGTTTCTTTTAAATTCAGTTATTTTCTTTAATCACCCACCAATTCAATCTCTTTCTTTTTTTATGTACAAAGGCCAACAATGTTCAATTCAGTGATTAGAATAGCTACAAATCGACTCTCATGATCTTTAAATGAGTACGATGACATGAATATTATTGATATGTTGAAGTTTACGATCAAAAGCAAGAATAAGCTTTTATAAAGAAACATATATAATCCTCAAAAAGATTAAAAAAATTAAAATGAACTTAATAAATAAATATATTCTAAACTCTATTTAATAAAATAAATGATAAAACAGGAAAAATTTAAAAAGAAAAAGAAAAAAGAAGAAGAAGGAAGAGATGAGTTTACTTATTTAAATTTAAATATAATAATTTTTATCTATGGTATGAATTTGGATAGTAATATAAACATTGATGAGGATGAGTTGAGTTTTGATCCCGCGCATTATAAAATATAGATTTATAGATTCTTTCATGTCCAGATTAATATAACTTATTATATGGGAATAATTTTTATTTTTTATTTTTAATGATGATTGAAATTCTACTAAGAAATTAAATTTAAAGTTTTTTTTAAAAAAATGAGTAGTTATATGTTAAATTTAATTTTAATATTTAATTTTATTCAAAAAATGAGACTATTCCAATATGCATATTTGATTATCAAATTATTTTTTAATAGTATAAAATTGATAAGGAGTTAAACTCACTCACTCATTTAATTTGACTTTAAAAAGGATTATTTTATGTTTATAACTTTGAATTCTATAAACACACAGAAAGTAATTAGTTATAAAACCTAAGTGTTTATATACTATTTCAAATATAACACTAAATATATGGTTTTAGAAAAGAAAAAAAATTATGCAAAAAGAAATATTTACGGCTTATTTATATATATTATTTAAATACACATATTTTATATTAAAAAAATAAATACACATATTTCAGCTGCAATCTGATTTTTGAACTTTTTGAACTAATTTATAAGCATCAAAGGTTCAATACCTGATTGAAGGTGAAAGGAGAAAGTAATTGTATAAATATCTTACCTAATTGCGATTGAATTTTTACATGATTTTTTTTTTTTTTTAAAAAAAAAAAAAGAAGGAAATGTTGAATCTAAAGATACCTCATGTTGACCAGTAATGAATCAAATAAATATTATTAATTATAGAAGGTAAAGGCAGGGATTATGATGGCTGATACCCAAAAAACTTTAATAAAAAAAATTATTTAAAACAAAATAAAGAAAAGTAAAAGAAATCGAAAAAAGAGAGAACCCACTTTTATTTAAGTAAAGAGAGTGAATTTGAAGCCACATCAGAAAGTACATCTCAAAGCTTATTTGCAAGCAAAGATTACATCTTCTTCTTCACTTTCCGACGTGTTCTCAACTTCTTTCTCACTTTCAACATTCTCTCCTCTTTCTTTAGGGCTATTCAAAAAATTTTAAAGATAATTGGACTCACTAAAATTTGCATATGCTCTCTTACATTGCAAAATTATAATCATTAATACTTCTAAAAAAAAAAGTAAAGAATAAAAATATAAAAAATCTATTTAACTTAAATAAAGTTTTATATTTTTATATTTAAATATATATAGCCAAAAATAAAAAGAGAGTTCACTCTTATCATCTCAAATTAATTTTTAATTATCGTTATTTTATTTTTATCTTCTATTAATAAAAATTAAAATTAAAATAATTATAAATATTTAATTTTTATATTTATTATTATATTAATTATGATAAATTTAATTTTTAGCATAGGATTCATTAATACTTTAATATCAAATCTTATATATATAATAATTAAAACAAAGAGAAAGTTCATTTTCTTTACTCATCATATCATCTCAAATAAACTCTCGGTGATGAGTATTTTATTTTCTTATTTTCTTTTATCTTCTATTGGTGATAATTAAAATTAAAATAATTACAAATATTTTATTTTTACATTTACCATTAAATTAATTATAACATATTTAATATTTAAAATTAATTAATAATTTAATATCTATATTAAACAATTCACTTTAATTTATATAATAATAAATTTTAATTTTAATGAATAATATATAAAAAGTATTTTGTATATGAGGTAGAATTTTTTAAAATTACTTATTTTTAAAAGGATTTTATAAATATTCTTTTAATTTTAGAATAATGTCCAACTACTTGAAATGTATATTTGTAATTTCATACAAATAAAAGAATTTAACAAATTTATGAATCAATATTTTATTTTTAATTTCTTAAATTTTAAATATTAATTGACAAGTAAATTAATATTAATTTTTCTTTCTTTATTTATCTAAATATGTATATATATCACATTAATAAAAATAAATAAAATTTTATGTTAATTAAATAATATTCACATTGCATATAAAAAATGAAGATATATTTTTAAAAACTGATTTTAATAAATATATAAATTAAAATAATAATTTTAAAACTTTTGATTTTAATTTTCATCATATATTGTAAAAAAAAAATATTCTACACGAATTACGAAAATATAATTAGTTGTCACCTAATAAGTCCCTAGAGGATCTTATTCAGGGTGGCTTCGAATGACGAGATACACGAAAAGAGCAAATATTTATATAATATATTAAAATGATTCTCATAGTGAGCAAAAATTATCCACGTGATTGTCATTCCTACTCAATGGAAAAGTGTAATTTCACTCTTAAAATCATTTTCCGCATGAAACTTTTGAGTTCATAGAGGTAAATATTTTTTTAAAAAAAGTATAAAGGTAAATAAATTAAGAACAAAAAAATATATGATTGTGTTAATTAAGTGCTAATTCAAAATATTATTATATACTAACCGTATTCTCTCACTTAAAGCTAAGTATTTTTTTTATAATAAATATAATATATAGTTAAAATAAAATTTAAAATTTAAAGCTATTAGCCTAATATTTATTTTTAAAATAATTTTAATCTATATATTTATTGAAATTAAACTTCTACTATATAATCTAAATCTTGTTTAATAAAATAAAATTTTGTAATCAAATATATCTATATATATATATATATGTGTGCGCGCGCGCGTGTGTGTGTGAAAATTAAAAATAGAGAAATTATATTAACTTATTTATAGACTAAAGATGTTCAAAAGTTATGAAATTAAAATTGAATTGTTGTCCAACTCTCTTATTTGTGTAAAATCATAAATATTAATTTTATATAATAAATTTTTATTTTAAAAATTAAAAAATATAAAATTGATTTAAAAAACATATTTTTTATATTATTTATTAAAATTAACATTTATTTCATATATAAAATAAATTTAATATTTAATTAATATTAAAAATTAAATATATTATAATTCATCTAATAATAAATACAAATAAAATATGTAAATTATAAAATTATAAAATTTAAAATAATAAATAATAATTATTAAAAATTAATTTGAGATGGTGTATAAAAAAATAAACTTTATCTTTTTATGTACTAGTTTTTACTATATGTGCATTATATGCAATCAAAATAATTATTAAACATGTGAATTTGTTAATTTTAAGTTTGTATCCATATAAATAAAAAGAATAAAAATTTTACCTTCATGACAGAAATAATCTTTTTATAAACTATATTTTTACTATAAATTTTTTGTACTTTCATTATTTTGTGAGATTTCATAAAAACTTTGTGATAAACATTAAAATCTCTCTAGATAATATTATATATAACTGCCCATATGAAAAAATATTTTATGGTGAATAAATTTTTATATTAGGTGTTATCTGATGTTGAGTTTTATTTATTGTCTTGGAAAAACATAAGCATATTGTAATTTATTTTCTTTCAAATTAAAAAAAACATATTTTTAAAATATATCCTTCATTTTTAGTTGGAGAAAGAGAAATTCTTGGTAAAAATACTTATTATTTTGTATGTTGTCTCATAATTATTTAAGCATTTATGATATTTTCATAGAAATTCTTACAACCCATCCTTATACCATCACACAAGTATGATAAATTCAAATTTAAATTATATGTTTCTTAATTTTTAAATATTTAAAAAATAAAGTAATACTAACTTAATAAGATAAATAGATTTATCTTATAAATTTGAAAGATTAAAATAATATCCATTATTTTAATCATTTCAAATAATTAAAGATTTCAAAGATTGAAATAATAATTAATTTTATAAAAAAATATTATTCATTTAATTAAAATTTATAACTTAAAATTATTATTGTCAATTTAGAAAATTTTATCCCTTTTATATCTAGAAAAATTATTCTTAAACTTCTATAAATAATATATTATAGATTTGAAATATCACAAATTTTAAAGATTAAAATAATAATTAATAATTTTATAAAAAATATTATCTAGTCAATTAAATTTATAATTTTAAATTATTATTATCAATTCAAAAAAATTATACTTTTTATATTGAAAACTCTTTCTAATTAGTTATATATATATATATATATATATATATATATATATATATTGATGTTCTCGGTGATGCTACGCATACAAAAGTGTCCAAACTTGGAAGGGTGCCGCTGCGGACATCTCAGCGTATCCTTTGGCGGTCCACTGTTGAGCTTAGGTAATAAATAACGAAATCTGCTAAATATAACTCGAAAAAATGGCAACATTGTACATAACAAATGAAAACTATATGTAATAAAATATATTTGATACGTCAAAAAAAAATAAAAATATTATTTTAATTTTATTTACATTTAGTATTATAATTTAATTTAAAATTTTAAAAACTTAATATATCTCACTATCATATGTCAAATAAAAAATATTGAAATCTTAACATGTTTATCTTAAAATAAAGTTGATTCATTTATTTATTAATCCATTCATTTATTGATTTATAATGTTCCATTATTTAATTTGTGATTGATTCATTCATTTAGTAGCATGTTTTTTTATTTAAGTGATTTCTTAGTGCATTAATTTTTGTAAATGTAACTATTTTCTTAAAAATATATCAATATTTGATTTGTATATCAACACTTAAATTTCATGATAAATGTAAGTTAATTGCCTTTTAATATGATATTTATTAGTTGCAAAATATTTTTCAACAAAGTTAAATAATTTGATTTTACTTTAACTAGTCAAGTATAATTTAATTGATTTATTTATTTTCTTTGAATTTCTAGGAAACAAATGATTTATTTAAAATTTAACAATTATATTTATAAAATGAATTTTGTATAAATTTAATGAGTGTAACATTTGAAATGACAACTTATTAAACATGCGTATTAATTAAATTAAATATTTTCATTGATTGATATGATAAGTGTTTATCATTTATCAAAATCATCATAAAAACTATTTATGATGAATGATTATTTTTTGTTAAATTAAGATTACTAAATAATTGGCCAACTTTATATTATTATTATTGTATTATATTAATTAATTGAAAAACTATAAATAACTAATTAAAAAGAAAACATATAAAAGAAATATCAATAAAAGAAAAGTATTTTAAAAGAAATAAAAAATCAATTATTTTATCTAAATTAAATGATAAAATATAAAATAATGCAAAAGATATTAATTTAAAAATTATTTATTTAGATATTTTTATATTTAAAATAAAAATAAGATAACAATTTTTGTAATTATTTTATAAATAATTTTTACACTACAATCTCGCAACGAGGGAGTTTGCAACTAATTGACTTTCTAATTATGAGCAAACAATTATTGAGATGTATTGATAATGTTGTTAAAAAATTCACATTGAAATTTTATATTTAATTTAAAATTTATCCTACATTTTTTCTCTTTTTTATTTTGTTTCATATTTTTTCTTTTTTACTTTTTATATTAGTTTAGATCACTTTTCATTATTTTTTTAGTTGATGGTGAACCATGCACTTTTTTTAGTTTTTTTATTTTTTTAAATAAACTCAGATTTAACTTGATTTAAAAATTTGTCATTTTTATTCAAATCTATTAATATTAATATATTTTCATTATTTTATTTTTTATTTTGAAAATAATCAAATCTTCATTCGTAGATTAATAAAGAAAGTTTTTTTTATTTCTGTTTATTTTTTAGAATTCTAGAAATGTAGTTTGAAGATCATGAATTTTGATCTTTTTCAAATATTCAAACCATCAAATATATTAAAAGATATTATAATTAAACTATACTAATAATAATCGAATGAAACACACTTATTATAAGATAAATTACATTATTATCATTCAAGTAGAGAATACTTAAAAAAAAATTGAACAAAAATTTTATTTGTTCAAAAGAGCTATAAGTTTCTGTGCTTTTTTAATCTAATGATCAGTATATACTACGAACGATTTATTTTATTTTCTAAAAAAATTATCTTAGATTGTGTTATTTAATTTGTAAATCTACTTTATAATGACGTAGCAATAAAAATTTTAAATTTGCATCAGAAATTTATAGTCTTACAAGTGGATAAGGTTAGATATTTTTACTCTCTTTTTCGAAAAACAAAAAGAGAGAGAGAGAGTTTTATCATAAAATTTTATACAATCAATAATAATAAATAAATAAGTACCTCATGCTGCCGTGTGTTGAAAATAAAATTTAAAAGTTTTTAAAAAAAACCCTTAGCGGCTAAGCTTTCCTTGGCCTTGTTGGGATCTATAAATAAGCAAGTTGGCGAATATATATTACATCTCCCTGCGCTCACAAAAAACAAAAAAAAAAATGGAGGGTAATGGCGGGGTCTGCGTTCTGCCTGAAGACTGCGTTGCAAGCGTATTGTCGTTTACAGGTCCTCGGGATGCGGCCAGACTCGCTATTGTCTCATCCACATTCAAGTCGGCTTCTGAATCCGACACCGTTTGGGAGCGGTTCTTGCCGAATGAATACCAGTCTATAATCTCCGCTTCCTCTAATTCTTCTCTCTCAGCCTGTTCTTCCTTGAAGAAACACCTCTATCTCCGCCTCTGCGACAATCCCATCCTCATCGACAATGGCAAGAAGGTGATTTGCAATTCTTCTTTTTTTACAAACAATATATATATCTCTCTTTTGATATATTATTGTCCTGTTGGGTCAATTTTAATATTCTTTACGAATGTCAATGTCGATTGGATTTTATACAAATATATATTAACTAACGAATTGTGATTTGATAATGACATTAACAATTATACAGTGTTCGGTTAAATTTCAAATGAATTTCTTATAGCAGTCATTGTTTAATTTTAACTTAAAATGTATTTTATTTGCAAATAAATTTATATATTTGATATATTACAAAATAAAAATAGAATTCAGTTCATCTAAAATGAATTTTGTATTTGATTTAAGTATAGAATTTAATAGAATATTTTATTTTATAAAAATATCTATTATTTTATAAAATTTTTACAAATACAAATTAAAAAATTTTGTAAATACAAAAACAAAACTCAAGAAAAAGAGGAGAGTAGAGAGAGAAGTAAGAAAAAGAAACAAGAAGAGAAATAGAGAAAAAAGTGGAAAAAAATATTTTAACTAAATATTTTTATTATAATAAAAAAATTTTACAAATTTAGAATTCATTAGCAAATTTTATAAAATTTGATAGAATTTCTTTTAGTTATAATCAATTTCAAAGATTTAATGAAATAGAATTCAAATTGAATTTTTATTTATACCAAATATGTAAAATGTGGATCTATAAATAAATTTCCATGAAAATACTATAAAATTTATTTATACCAAATACACTCCTAGTCTAATATTATTTCATTGTTTGTTTGCTTAATTATTATGTTTGTTTATACACATGTTATTTTTTTACATTTTCTTTTATACCAATTTTGAGAATATTTGAAGCGATCAAACTAATTTAAAGAAATTAGTAGGTGCTCATGTAAATGACAATTTCGAATGAACCTCGTTAATATATCTGTATGAAGTGTACTAAATATATACATGCGTCCGAGGAGCATTTCATAATTTCCCCGTAATTTCTTTATTTGCTGTTGTAGTTTTTCTTTTTTTTTAAATGTTGGCGTGGATAGGAATGTGTCTGTGTTTGTGTATTTATGTTTATTCTTATTTTCATGGATATTTAATAGTACCATTTGCTTTGAACAGAGCTTTTCACTGGACAAATGGAGCGGGAAGAAATGCTTGATGCTTTCTGCTAGGGACCTTATGATTGTTTGGGGTGATACTCCTAGATATTGGAGATGGACTTCTGAACTCAAGACCAGGTTTGTTAATTTTCTCTATTTTTCCTGTTTTCTTTCGGTTAATTAATTAAATTCAAAACTTTCAACTCCGTCGTGGAGAATATTCTGGTATGACGGATCCAAAGTTTTTGGTTAATAACCTTCAATTGGGATATTCAAAACTTTCAAACTAGTGCCATGGCAAAGCTTATCGATAACTCATAGTTGTCATCATGCTTATCCCCGAGTAAAATCCATGTGAAATTATTGTGTTGTGCGAACAGATTTGCAGAAGTGGCTGAGCTTATTGGCGTGTGCTGGTTTGAAATCCGTGGCAAGATTAATGCTTGTATGCTATCCCAACAAACACAGTATGCAGCTTACCTTGTGTATAAGACAACGGCAGGAGCCTACGGGTTTGATCACCAGCCTGTGGAGGTGACTGTGGGACTTGCTGGAACTGAGGGTTATAAGCGAAAGATTTATTTGGATGTAGAGAAAGGGCAGCAGCAGCGTTGCCAAATTGTGATAAGGAGGGGTCGTCCGTGCAGCTGCATCCGTGGTTTGCAGTTGTATCGACCTGCACCAGCCTCTGAGGAGAAGAAGAGGGAGAGGGATGGTCATTGTCCACGGAAAAGAGAAGATGGGTGGTTGGAGATTGAGCTAGGTGAGTTCTTTAACAAGGAAGGCAAAGATGGGGAATTGGAGATGAGTGTTTTAGAGGTGGATGGAGGATATTGGAAGGGCGGCCTTATTGTTCAGGGGATAGAGATCAAGCCAAAGGGGGTAAATGTGAAAACAAGTAAAGCAAGGAAGGATCTTTGATTTTCCATAAAAATGTCTATTTATTTATTTATACATAGCAGGCATATATCAAGCGAGTCACACGCATCTTTGATAAGTGCTTCTGCTGATGCTGTTGAATTTAGCCTATTGATTTTGAAGTTATGGTTTCTGTTATTTATTTCTTATCACTAGTGATAGTATTGTATCTTGTATCAGGTACCACCATTGTTAGTTTATTCAGCGAAAAGCTGCTTTGATCTTCTGATGTTATCGGATTCCCATGTGTTAATCTTGATGCTTAACTTGGATTTGTGAACAATAAATGAAGATGTTGGATTTGCTTTTATTTGGATTAACATTTGGCGGGTTGCTGATTTTTGCCTGCCTTAACAGCATAAAAGCTGAAGGCGGTTTTCAATTAAGGACGAAAGCGGAAGCTGGCTTTCAATTTGCAAAAACAAACGATACATGATCTAGTAAGAAAATTTTGAATTGAGATGCTTTGTGTGTGTGTGTTTTCCCCATCTAATTAGGACTATATTTGGACTCAAAAATCACAACACCAAAAAAAAAAAAATTGATAATAATTTTCATAGCGTCATGCACGTTGCATATCACTGGACAAAAACATAGTAACATTCTCTTGGATAATGCATTGATCACATCTAGCATAATGCTTCCTCACTTTTATATATATTAGTAAAGGTGCTCGAGATGGTTTTACACGAGTTAGAAAACTTGATGATTAAATGTAGGGGTGAGCAGGAGATGTGATAATTTAGACATTTGAAAATTTCAAAATCATTCTGAATTTTTGAGAAATTCATTTTTAAGAAATAGATACCTTGCTAAATTTTCAAGATGTTCAGTTTAATTATTCAATTTCTTTAATATGGTTCAATCTGATTAGATATCGTTTCAGTAGTCATTACTTCTAACTTTTATATAAATTTTACTTTTATATATGCCTCACTTTGTTAAAATGAATAAAAATTAAATAGTATGTATTATTATATTTATATATTAATTAAAATTGAGAAGTTCAATTTTAATAAATTGATTAGTTTAGTTACTATAATTTTTTTTATTTTATATCAATTATTAATAATAATTAGTTAGAAAATTTTATTCAATCTTTAATTAAAAAAGAAAACAATTATAAGAAATCAATAAAGTTATTGATAATTGTCATTACATATCTTTATTTGAATAAAATTATCTAAATAATTACATAAAATTGAGAAGTTTAACATTTAAATCAAAAAAATAATTAGTTTTATAACTCATATAAGTTGAATTTATATATATATATATATATATACATTCTCTGTTGTTCAATCCTAATTATATGATAAATTCATTTAAGTAAAAGGCCAAAAATTTAAAATTATATTCAGTCTTAAAGTATATTACGTAAGTTTGCAAATGATTAGATAGATTAGATAAAATTCTTTATGATGGACTGCAAGGATAAAGAAACACCAAGTTACCAACTTTAGAAACCTATATTTTGTTATATAATAGTAAGCTTAATTAGTAAATTTATTTGATGTCATTCAAATCAAAATTACACTCATAATAATCAACTCAACTATTTTTTTCTCTTTCGTTTGAAAAATTTTTTTTCTTTTAGTATTTTAAGGCTATTATTAGAATATTTTTGTGACAATAAATTTGTTTTTCTTTCATTTTACTTAATCTTTTTAATATAATGGATAATTTTATATTATTTAGTTTATTTTTATTTGTTTTATTTCTCATTTGAGAGCTTTTTTTTTTAAAGATTTATGAGAGTTTTGATAATTTGCGATAAGTTGTTAATAGCATAATGATGATGTGCTGGTATTTTCTATAATTATTTTGTTCTAAAATAAAGTAATTCATTAACAAAAAGTTGTGATAAGTTAATTAAAAAAAAGTATTATACTTTACAAAAATAAGCACATTTATGTTAAAGAGTTACTTTAAGAAAATCAATAATGTATTTAGTTTTCATGAAGTATAATAATGATTTTCGTAAATAAGCCAAAAATGATGTTACTTTTTTGCTAAGAAAAAAATAATATACTTATTTTTTATGAAGTGTAATGACTTTTTTCATTAATTTATTACAATTTTATGTTGACCAGTTACTTTATAAAATAAAAAAAATATTAATTTTTCTTTAATTATAATGATTTGTTATTAACCTAATTATTTTATAAAAACATAAAGAATATACTTATTTTTTGTGAAATATAATGATTTCTATGTTAACTTTATAAAAAAATTTTGTTAATGAAACAACGTAGAATTACTTTGTTTTTAAAATAAAACAAACACCGTGATATATTATCAGTTACTTTTTTTTAGATATAATGATTTGGCACACCTAAGAATTTCAATTTACACACTATAGTATCATCCATAGTGAATCTGTATAAATGATAAAATTATAAATTTATTGAAAAAAATTATAATGAAAATCTAACTATAATTTTAAATTTGAGTTAATAAAAGTTATCAATTGTATTAAAGTTTAACTTTTATATTTTTAGATTATAGAAATTATTCAACTATTTGTAAATGAAAATATCTTCATTATTACAAAAAAAAAAAAAAAATACTCCCAATCATAAATGAGAAATAAACTCATATAATATTTGATTTGAAAACAAAATTTAGGGATTTAAATGACAGCTTATAGAGATGAAAAATTTAAAGATTTCATTCAAAATTTATGATTATTTATGAATGAAAATATTTTTGTTATTTTAAATTGTTCACTCATAATCATAAAATGAAGATTAAAAACTCTTCTAATATTAGATCTAAAAAAAATTGAAGATTTAAATGGCAAATTGTTGAGATAACAAGATCAAAAGATTCCATTCAAAATGTGCATATATTTTTTTATTGAACAGATAATAGAAATTTCATTTATAATCATATAAATATAAGACAGACTAGATCTCTAAACTCCATAGTCACCCTATCCATCCATCACTTGAACTTGGTAGATAAAGCTTACTTGAGAAACTCTGTTTTAAAAAATTAGTAGCTGGACAAATGCATACCTTGATGAAAATATTGCTTAAAAAAAAATCTCTAGATCTTATAGTTGGCCAAATCTAGAAACTGTTTAGATCTTACTCTTCTACACCAAGTAAAAAAGGCTACACATATGGGGAGGTAGAAATTATAGATGAAACCAAGATAAACAAAGAAAAATACTAGAAAAAATTACTCTCATATTTGAGAAAAATAACTCTCAAATCTAAACATAATATTCTCAATTATTAGGTGAAACCATTGACAAGGAAAAAAAAGAAAAAAGAAAAAGAAAAAAAAGAGGATAATTTTTAATAAAAATAACTATAAATGGCTTTTTATAAGTTGAGCATCTTATAATGAGAGAGCAAGAGTGAGATGAAAAAAAAGCAAGAGAAAGAAAAATATTATTAAAATAATTTTTTTAGAATTGAAAATATTGTTTCTATGTATTATTAAATAACATATATATAAGACAAACAACACGTCACATTTAATAAGATATATGATCAATTATATGAAATCTTAGAATCACACTTACTAGAAAAATTTTACCGCCTAAACAAAATTAGTATCATACTTAAAACGATGTGAGAAAACTTAATTTTCATGTAAAAAAGATAATTTCATAAAATTTTGATAAAATTGAACTAAAATTTTATTTTTTTTATTACATTAAATTATATAAAAACTCTAGGGTATTATTTGATTTCTGAAAAAGAGAAGAAAAACAGAGGATATGATATGATTATAGGGATTTCTTGAATTAACTTGAGGATAAAATCATCACCTATGTCTAAAGTGGATTTAGTTGCAATTAATTAAAAGGAGATGAAACCCATTTTGGAGAAGCAAAAAGTGATTATATATATATATATATATATATATATATATATATATATATATATATATATATAAATTCAAAATAAATACCAGTTAAGTTGAAAATATATATATAAAAAAAAAGTGGCATGAAAGCGAATTTATCTTTTGAACTTTTTAAAAAGTTGAATTAAATCTTAATTAATTTCAAACTCTTTATTTTACAATTTTTGTGGCTCAAAGCACGACATGAATCTCACACGTAGTATAGTATCATATATAGCATTATTGTTTTTTAAGAGTCATATGATAGGTATAGTGTGTGTATAAAATTTTTTAACTAAATTAGTTTTAAATAACTTTAAAATATCTATAGTGTGTGTATACAATTTTTTAACTAAATTAGTTTTAAATAACTTTAAAATAAAGAGTTCAAGACTCCATTTCTTTTATATAAAATATTTTCTTTTTTTTTTTTGATGCATTTAAAAAAATTAGTCAATTAAAAATCAAATCATTTTTAAGAAAATCACTTTTTGAAAAGAAATTATTTTTGAATTTTGATAAATTTATTAAAATAAAAAATAAATTATATTTATTAATATACTTATTATTATTAATTATCATTGATCATAAATATTCATCATTAATTACCATTGGTTGATGGTAGTGATGAATGACTATTGAAATCTATAAAAAAAAAAATTTTAATGTATTTTTCTCATATTCAATAATAATACTATAAATATTAAGTGCTTGTAATCTAAATTTTATTATAATATTAGGTATAAAAAATAACATTTTTCATTATATTCTAATAAAAATTTTTTAAAAAATTATTTTTTCATGAAATAAATAAAGTCTAAGACTAATTAAGATTAAACATTAAAAAATTTTTATAATATCCAAGGGGTACCGATATTAAAAATGTGCGTACACACGCTCATATATATATATATATATATATATATATATATATTTTTTTTTGTTTTACTATGTAATTTTATAGTCTTAAAAATTATACCACATAATTTTTATCATATGCCAAGTAATTATTTTATTTATTAATTTCTTAAAACTATCACTATCATCCTTGAAAATCAAATTTAATTAAGAGCCAACTTTAATTAGAATTACAATCCTAATATAATATGACTTCCAATATAATTTCAAAGTGATTACTTTTCACATAAGAAGTATTCTACAATTAATTAATAAATAAAAAGTTTAATACAAAATAAAATTTTATATTAAAATTATAATATAAATTCACAATCATTATATCTAATGTATACAAATTGACGATTAATATATAGAGAGAGGGAGAGAGTAAATGAATTGTAAGCATTTATTCGGTATCAGAAATCCAGTAAAAAAATAAAAATTAAAAAAGCGTCGCATGAGCATGCGATTATCGGAGGAAACAATCTGTGTCGAGTTTTGGTCCACCACCAACAAAATAAGAAGAAGAACAAGAAGAAGAAAGGCATAGCACCAAAGGACGAAGGAAAGTAGTAACAGAAAAGAGGAAACTAACCCTTCACTACCACCACAGGTGCTTCTCAATAATACATACATTGTAACTGCGTCTTTCGAGATATTTTTGGGTTATAGTTTGTGGGTTTTCCAAATTCGAATCCACCGATTGATTTGGGGGTTTGGATCCGTTCAAATAATTCAGATTACCCTTCCTTGCATTCTATTCCATTCTATTCTTAGCTGTCATTCACACTTTCTTTTTCTATATATATTTTTTTGAGAGTTTTCTTTTTCAATATATATGTTATTAATGATTTATTGTTTTCTTCATTTGAATTTTGGATCATGTCTACTATATCATTTTGCTCTTTTCTACGCCTACATTTATTAGGAAATAAATGATAGTGCACGCACTCCACAACTTCGCCAACTGGGAAAGGACCCTCATTTGGTTGCTGCTGAACTCGGTAGAATAACAAACTGATGCTGGTTAATGATGAGTGTATTGGGTGCTGTGTTGGACTTAGGTTTGGTGATTTTAGACTAGAGAAGTTAAAGTTTCAAACTTTTCAAAGGATGCTTTCGGTTGAGAAATTGGAAGGACATTGTTCTGTAGATTAGGAATTCAGGGTTCTTCATGCTAGGGTTTTGGATTGTGAGATTCAATTGGGAACTTTTTGATTTGAATGTCCCCCCAATATATTTAATAAAGGCATATATGGATAAAAATTTCAGTCATGTCTCAGCATTTGTCTGTGCTTGCTGTATAGTTTGATACTCAGGCTCCTTTTGTTGGCGTTGTCTTTGATTGTGGAAATTGTTCTACTTTAGTATGAAGAAGAGGTAAATTTATGCTAGTTTTTTCAGAAAAGCTTGGGAACCTATAAATACCAGCTGTCACTTGAATAAGAGTAAGATGTACCAAGAGAAAAGAGCAGTCTGTTGGTTGCTTTGACTGAAGAATATGTGCATATCATGCTGTGGAGTCTATAATATTAAAATTTGATGATTATGCATAGATGAGGTCTTGGCACCATCTCATTTATGCCAATTAAATTTTGATGATTATGTGTAGCTAAGGCTAGATAAAATTAGTGTATGTTCTTATACTTCTATGTTAGTCTCTTATAAACATTTCTTCTGCTTTTGATCATTAGTTGAATATGGCCTTTGGCTCCTTAACTTTTTTTTTTTTTGTACTTTTGAATTGCTTATCTCTTTGTGGGACTACCAATAAGGCAGGGGACATTGGAGGATGTTTCCCATCCCTACCCCTGCCTTACCTCCACTCCACCAAGAAATGAACTCCCCATCGCCATGTTAGATGAGAAAGATTTGTACCCCACCTATAATTGGTATAGAGTGGTCTCTATTATTCTAGCTATGGGCAAGCATCATTTGTCAATCAAGGAATCAAACTGATGCTGTTTGCTTATTCTAAATTTTGGTTCAGCTTGGTTTTGAAGTTTTTTAACCAATAGACTGGATACTAATCATTTCATTTGTGCTAACTAAAACACGGTTTCCACGAAATGTATTCCTCATATTCCAAAGGCCTAGTGCTATTGTGCCCAGATCTTCAATTTCCCAGTCATAAATCTCTCAAATATGAAGCTACCGTTTCTAATATTACTTGATTACTACCATTGGTTACTTCATTTTTGTCAGCCGAGTTTACCAGACCTTTAGGACGTTTACTTTCTCACAATCTTGATCACATGTCTTAGGGCAAATATGTCTTCACTTTTTCTCACAAACTTTAGACTGGCATTTTTACTGCTAGTGGATATTTTCAAGTTCCAGTTAACATTTCCTTTTTGCTTTGTTTGGTCGAATCCAAAAAATGTTGTATTATTAAGAGCAAACAGCAATTACAACTCACAGCTAATAGCTATGAAGACAAATTAACATTTCCTTTCATTGCAACTGACAGCAACATCCTTTGTTTCTCTCTCTCTCTCTCTCTCTCTCTCTTCTCCCCTCTCTCTCCCCCTATGTGTATGTAAGCTTTTGACAATAGAATCTGCAACATTTAGGGAATTTTGGCTTGTAAATTTGCTCTTATGTAGGGGTGAGCGAAACCGAAAAACTGAACCGAATTGAGTGAATTTGGTATATTCGGTTCGGTTCGGTTTAGAAAAATAGAGAAATTCCGTTTTCAATTTTGGTTTGGTTTAGAATTGAGAAAACCGAATAAACCGATTTGTGAATTTTTTTTAATTTGTCTTTTAATTTGAGTTTAAAAAACTAAAAATAAATTGTTCTATACAAGATAAAAAAAAGCCTAAATTAATTTATCACAATTACAGCCCATTGAGAGCTCAAAATCGAAAACCGAACCGAATCAAACCGATTTTATTTGGTTTGGTTTACTTCGGTTTTCCCTTAAATTTCGGTCGGTTCGGTTTTCAATTAAACTAAATTCGGTCTATTCGGTTTTTAAAATTTCGGTTCGGTTTGAACCAAACCGACCGAATGCTCAGCCCTACTCTACTTATTCTTCTTTGTGTTGGGTTTGCAGTTGTGCTTCTATTAAAATTCTGTTTTATAATTATAAAATGAAGCATCCATATTTGCTGCCAATTCCCAATACTTTGACTATTTTTGCTGTTTGGCGTGGGAACTGATAGTTGTTAAATTCCTTAAAGGATAAGGAAAGAATTCTGAAGGAAAAATTGTCATAAAAATTTCAGAGCTTTTTTCAGATGTTTTCGGCATCCATTCCCATTTTTTTGTAAGCCATTCTTCTATGACCTAAGTAACTTGTTGAACCAAAACTTTTGTTAGTTGATTCTATGTAATGTGCTTGTAAGTAAATTTTAGTTAAGTTTGGTCTTCCTTCTTTAGAATTTGGTTATAACCAAATTGCTTCACTGCTTACTCCTTAATGCTTGTTATGATACATGTAGTAGGCAACTACTTGTGAAGTTTTTACTTTCTAGACTCTGTCCCCTCTCTCTCTCTCTGTCTCTCTCAGTCTCATACTTATATAGACATACGCATAAACACAATATGCTGAAAATATCCAAGCTGTATAAAAGTTGCTCATGTTTTTCCTCCGTTCAGCAGGTGGTTTGTTCTTAAGTGAATAACTCAATTACCAGTGAATTTGAATGCAATTTGGTCTTCATCCATCAAGATACTCCTTTCCATTTTAAAGTTCATTAACTGAACCTGGTACAGTATTTCTTGTTTGGATGTGGTAACCTGCACTTCTGTTTTCATTTTATTTTTATTTGTTTCTTACTTGTACCTTCTGTTGCAGTATCTGAGGGAGTTTTGTCTGATAGCTGTGTTTGGAAAAGTATCATTTAAGAGCTCAGGAGTTTCAGGTGATAGCTATGTTTGGAAAAATATCATCTTAGATCTGGTTCCATTCTGTATGCAGGAAAAGAGGAAGTGGGTAAATTACATAAAGGTCCTACTCCTCATTTTGGTGGATTCATGGCTGATCGTGCTTTAATAGGGCCTGACGTTTCTCTTCCTTTATCAGAACATAGCTTAGTTATTGGACAAGAATTTTCTGATGTTGAAACTTGCAGAAGAACACTGAAAGATATTGCTATAGCCCTGCATTTTGATCTTCGGATTGTTAAATCAGATCGAAGTCGGTTTATAGCCAAGTGCTCCAAAGAAGGCTGTCCATGGCGTGTGCATGTTGCAAAATGCCCTGGAGTTCCAACCTTTACAATTAGAACCTTACATGGAGAGCATACATGTGAAGGAGTCCGCAACCTCCACCATCAGCAGGCATCAGTAGGTTGGGTAGCTAGATCTGTGGAAGCTCGCATTCGGGATAATCCACAATACAAACCAAAGGAAATCCTGCAAGATATCCGTGACCAACATGGG